>BPQB01000101.1:0-106674 GCA_019973155.2 Phanerochaete sordida
GTCGCCGAAGACGGTCGGGCGACCTGTGGTGGTACCGCAGGGGTTGCGGGTGATTGACGCGTCGCTGTCCTGGTCGCGCTTGACTCGATGGATTGCAGCAGGCTTTGTGCAGCGCGTCAGCGTTGAAGAGAACTATGGATTCGGTGCGCACCAAGTCGCACTCGCCAAAGGCAAGCGAGGGTACAGGTTGTGCACGCGGACGCGAAGGCATGGTAGGAGGAAGAGGAGCGGGCGACACGGTGGGGGGAGGGAAGGAGACACGAGGGTCAACCCCTGGGGCTCCGCTGCCGCCGCTTCGATTTCTGCTCGACGCCACAGCCTCTCGAAGGGAAGGGCGCCACCTTGTTGAGGCACACGTCGTCGGCATGTTCGGCAACTGTCATCCGGCCGAGGAACCCGAGGCCGCGCTGATGGATACAATGGGGGGCGCGGCGCGCGGAAACCAGGGAAGCCCTCCCCTGGAAAGCACGGTTATAGGAACAAGGGGAGCCGCCAGAAGCCAGGGAGCTCGCCCCCGGAAACCAGACGCGCCATGAAAAGATCGGACGATGTACGAGAAATACGACCAAGTGACATTGCATATCCGAATGACAAAGTATTACGTGCGCGTGATACAGTCTCTACCAAGTAGTCGGCTCTTCTCCCTTACGTTCAAGCTCATCAATAGTGTGGCGGTTGCGGCGGAGAATCATCTCGTCGAGAAAGAAGTTGAAGCGACTAGCGCGCATCTCGCGGCAGGTGGCGTTGTAGCGACCAAGCCAGTTGTTGGTCTGCTCGGCGATCGAGGTGTTGAAGTAGTAAGAGCCGTTCTCCGCAAGGAGCGCCGTAAAGCGCTTGGGGTCGCAATACAGCTGGCAATACTCGTCGGTCTCCTTGTGCTTGGCGTTGAAGTGAAACGGGTCGACGGGCAATCCGATCTTGTGGAAGAACTGCCCGGTTTCTGTGTTCATGTGGTTGTCCAACCACCGCTTCATCGAACAATTGTTGTCGAACACGTAGATGTCTGGGTGACGGTGATGGCGGAAACACTCCATGGAGCAGCGCTGCGTGTACGATTAGACGACGGCCGGGGCGCAATGTACAACGATAGACGTACTGCAACGCTGCTGACCGACTCTGCCCCGTAGAACGTGATTCGGTAAACAACCACGCCACACGGCTTCACGATGATCTGTTCGTTGTGTGTGCGCCTGCGGCCTAACAACGTGTTCAGACGCGACAGCGAGGCGTTCAGCAGTTCGTTCGCGTATGGGTCCGCCTCCGCGTCGTCCGTCGAGAAGGAGGCTGCCTGCCGCGCGGTAATGAGAGGTGGAGCACGAAAGTCCTAGTAAGATGTCAGATTGCTGTAATACACGAGGATCGTCCAACTCACGATGACATCCGTCCCGTCGCGAATCAAGTACGCCTCCTGAGCGACAAAATCCTCCGCGCTGTCCAAATTGTTGTCGCGCGTGTGAGACTCCTGGGCGTCCTGCTTCTTTTTCTGCGCGTTGCGGAACCACGATTTGCCTCGCAGATTATACCTCTCCTCGACGCGGAGGTGTAGAGGTAGATCGCACATCTTGTGACGTGTCTCCTTGGGAGGATCCTGGGAGTTGTCGACGACAACGTGCACAGGGCGATCGCAGCCGACCACCGCGCAGACGTCCGCGAGCGCCACGTGTTCCGGACAAAATCGATGCCGCTGATTCGCGAGCTCGACCTTGCAATTATAGACCGAGCAACACGGATGGCCAATAGTGATACCGTCGGAGACGACGACCGACGTGGTGTCTAGGCGAGAGGACGTCAGCGTGGTGAGGAGGGGGTCGGAGGCCGCATACACATACACGTTGCACCATAGACATCTGACGGCCACTCCCGGACGCATTTCTTGCACCGATGATCGATACCAGGGATACCCCATTCCCGAAACTCAGCGTTGCGCTGGTTGATGGCGTCGTCGAAGCGATTCGTTTGGAAACCGCTGTGAGGCAGCTCAAGCACCTGGCCGTGATGACCGCGATGATCGAGCAAGGATGCCAACAGGAACCCATCCCAAACATGCTCGGTGCGAAGGACGGCGTCGTGGGGCCAGTCGTCCGGCAAGGGAACGGAGCCTGGGGGGCGCGCTAATGTCTTGTTATAAACCTCTGCCTGTGTACTCGCAGAGTCACTACAGGCGTGTGAGTAAGAGGAGGTCTCTGACGGGCGCGCGACGATGAGCGTACCAAGCTACGACCATATAAGTTATCCAGACGTCGATGAGGTGGCGCTCCACGAAATAGTGATCTGCGACTTGAAGGTAACGGCCGGGATCACTGTAGTACGTCCGCTGGCCGCCCTTGACGTAGTAGTTGTGATGGTGGTTAGAGTTGCACCCTGGCATACGGTCAGATGTGTCCCTGCTTGTGGACCAGCGGAGGCATGCTGCATACCTCTGCAATAAAGGTGCACGGACGTGCCGGGGACGGCGCCTCTGCTGTGGGTGAAGACCACGACGCGACGGCGTTCGGCTTTCTTCAACAGGGAGTCGTTCTTGCAATCAGGGTTGTAGCAGAAGTGGGTTGGAGGGAACAGAGATATCCCCCCTGCAAGCATACTGTCAGCGACGCCAGGGGCGGCAAACGCAAAACTCACGAAAGTCGGATGGGACCTCAACAAGGTCCCGCAGGGTGTCGTAATCCAGAGACAGGACGTAGTCATCGTCCCACACGAAGTTCTTCAGCGAGTCCCACAGCTCAGCGACGTGCCTCTCTGAGAGCCGTAGACACCGAACAAGCCATGCTCCAACGTTACCCGGGAGGAGCTCAGGAGGGAAAGACGAGGGATGCCTGGGGGCTTGGGCGAGCAGGAGCTCGTTTTTTGCTAGCCAAGCGAGCCGTATGAACCGCTCTATCTTCGTGTACGGCAGCGTTTCGACCAGGCCTGGGTACAACGCCAGAGCAGAGTACAGCTCGCACACGGGGGGGGCCTCCATCAGGGAAGAAAAGGTGGGGGGAAGTTAAGTCAGCGTACTGGGGAAAATGGCGTATATATGCGCATGTCAACGTCGCCCCATCCCCTCCTCCCCTATCGAACGGCAACTTGGTTGCTCGAACGGTCCTTCCGCCACCGCGGGCGCCTATTATCGCCGGGGGCTCGCCGGCCAGGTTTGTGCTTCCGCGGCCGCCCCGGCGCCACTCGATCTCAAATCGTGATCTCGCATTGCCTGATATAGTTACATTGCCGATCACCCTGCCTACGGCCGCCCGGCTTGGACTCGGACTCGGACTCGGACTCTCGGACTGTCCCATTTCCCGGACGTCCTCGCTGACGGGATGGTCGGCCCACACAACGTCCTGCCATTTTGGGACGTCACGTGAAGGGCCCGGCACACCGGTAACTGATGGCGCCCGGCTAGTAGCTTGGTCGCGCTGGGGACTTTGCTCTCGCAGCCCGCGCCGCGTCGCGTCGGTCTCATGCAAAGGAATCCGTTGTGTACAGTTGGATACCATGTATATCAGGTCTTTTCAGTAACAAATACATGAATAATACATGAGGAATCAATGGTGGCTATGAGAATCTTTCCGTTTCTGCGCCTTTTCCGGTGAAGGAGGGAGGATATCGGTCCGCCTTCGCTTTGTCCGAGGTTGAGAGGAGTGTGCAGCATGTGTAGAGGGTATGGGTAATGGAGCAGGGGAGGGGTGGCTTGTGGGAGAGGCGCTCGGGCCAGCGGAGCCACCGGAAATGCGTCCAAGCTCGGTCAGCAGCTTGTCTATAGGCATCTGCACACCGGCAAAGCGTTCCCTGTCGCCCGTGGATACGTCGGAGAGCGATAGCGATCGCAATAGATCCGCTAGAAGGCCAAGTTTTGGCGCGATCTTCTCCAGGTCGTGCAAGGATCGGCCCACAGTCTGCTCGGAGATGCCTTTGGCACTCCGGTTGGGTACTGTGCGGAGCTCTTGGAGGCTCGAGATATCAAGGTCATCCTCGAAATCTGACTCTGTGGGAGTACTCGCCGTGTCGCTCATGCCGTCCATGCTCTCCTGCTCCGAGAGCATGCCCTCCACCCCGCTGCTCATCTCATCTGCTGTGTCTTCATCGATCTCCGCATCTACTCCACCCTGCAGCTCGTCGGCGATCCTTTCGAGGGAGGACTCATACTCATAGGTGCTAGTCTGACACAGTAGGCTGTTGACTGCGCAGACAGCATCTTGAATGGGGGTAGGAGTAGGCGGCGCGGACGACGGTCGCATGTTCGCGGTCTGAGCGGGGGTATGACGGTCGGCTGATAGCGCGCGCAGCGCGCGTGCTTCCTCGAGGGACTGCGGAACAATAACGTTCGGAAGTCGGACGCCTTCGAGCTTGAGAGACGCTACACGCGCTGCGGCCGCGCGCATGTGCTTGCAGAAGCCGCCGCGTGACGAGAAATCAGGGCAAGTGCAGGTAGAGTGTCCGTCAATCCCGAGGCTGATGGTGTATTGGACGGGGTTCTGCTCGCCGTGGATAGCAAGCGATGAGTAGCACGCGAAGATAAGGGTGCGGGCAGCAAGGTCGAATGTGGGGTGTTTGCTGATCTGGTTTGCGGAGAGCAGCTCGACGGCTCCTTGGTCACGTTGCATGTCAGGTACGTAATATGCCATCGGTTCGACTGAGGAAGACGTGGACGCTGTCGCTGCGCGGTCGCGGATAAGCTGCTCGCCGCCAGGGACAAGCCGCTGGATCATGCTCTCACGGCGTGCAGCCTCGCTATCTTCGAGTTCTCGTTGCTTGAATATTGATGGAAGGGCGCGAAACACGAGGATGTGTATGAGAACGTCAAGACGCAGTCGTCGGTGGCTCTTCTGATGCCGGCGGATGTGCTTGCGTTTGAGTACACCGTTGAACGACTCGAGATGGTTTGTCGTGGGAACAACCTCGTTCACGGCACACCCGAGGATCTTTGCAGCGGCAAGTCGCCCTGCCCGAGCCCAACTAAACCAGAGATCCTCCTTGAGCCAGTAGGACTCGAGATAGTGAACGTGCGAGAGACCGCCGACAGCCGCCTGTCCAGTGGGAGATGGTGCGCTGCGCCTCGCAGGGTTCTCCGCATTGCTCTCAGGCTCAGGGTCCTTCAACGCTTCCAGAAAGCGCCGCTCCTCGGCGATGAGCTTCAAGGCGGTAGGGTGATCTTCTGTGGCAACCAGTTGATCTTCGAGACGCTTCAGACGCGAGCGGATTAAGACGTGGTCTGCGGACGAGCCCTTCACAGCCTTCGCACGGTGATTTTTGAACGCCTGACGGAGATGGAATTGACAGATGAGGAGGTGTACATGTGGGAACACCGCGATAAGGGCACCGCGTTCCTTCAGATCTGTGTCCGTGATCGCGACGCGAGGCTCGAACACCTGACCGTTACGGCTGCCGAGAGACGTCTTCCATGCGCTGAGCATTGCGGTGAGGATCTCCGTGTTGTAACCACCAGATGTCTGCTTGTTCTCCATAGGTGCGGAGAACAGGAAGAATGCCAGAGGTACGCCCCTATTCTTCTCGTCGACGCCCATGACGATGAAGAGCAGCATCTTCAGGTTGCAGATGCCAAATGTGCCGTCCATCAGGATCTGCGACTGATGGCCGTACTTCCACGCCGCTTCGTTCATCTCCTGCGTGGCTATGCAGGCCTCGAATCGCTCGGCCTTCGATGCGCGTGGGGAGTAATGGAAGATGGCGTCGGCTAGCGCTTTGTTGTAATGCGGCGAGTCTTCCTTCAGCCAGTCGTCGACGTTGACATGCGCTTGATTGACGACGTTCACGCCGCTCAAGCGGTGGAACTGACGGTACAGGGATCGGGTATCGCCTTTCCCGATTGTCCAGCGGTAAGGAGAGTTGGTGATGTCACTCGGCATGCCGGGATAGGCACGAGCATCAAAGGAGGCTCGGTTCGCGTCCAGGACTGCGTCGAGGGACATTCCGGCCGTCATCTGCTGAAGAGCAGCTCGATAGACAGACGGATGGATGGGCCAGACAGGGCTGCGAGTAAATTTCGCGGTCCGGCATGCTTCATTGTGTTCAAGATGTCCCCGGATGAGGAGGACCTCGGGATTGGCTCCTAGGGCATAGGTAACCTCGACATGGGCAAGGCAGCCAGTGAAGGGGACTGGGGTATGTCTCTTCTCCGTCCCTGCCACGGTATGGTCGTACCCGCATGCGCTTTACATTTGAGGTGAGTGAATAGCTTTTTTTGTGATACAAATTCGCACTCACCATTGGTACAGCACCCTGTTAATCTCTCCCTCTCCTTTCCCACTCTTCCGCGACCATCTGATGCTCCAGCGGTTGCTAATGCACTCTGTAGAGCTTAGATCGAGCAGATGGCTGGCAAGGACCGACGCTGCAGTGAGCTGTTCTTCCGCACTTTCCGCTTTGAAGGGCATGATGACTATGCTTCCAGAGGCATAAAGGGAGGAGATCGCCGACTTCTGGGCATTGGTAAGGATGAGATAGGTGGTGTAGACATCGCTCAGGGCGGGAGAAGGCTTGGGATTTTTGCGGGAGCTTGCTTCCGCCGGGGTATGCTGCACAATACCCCTAAAGTTGACATTTCCAGCCTTGGAGCGTTTTCCAGCGGCCGGGTCGCCCTCAGAAGGTTTAGCAGCAGTCATTGGATGGTATGGGTGGTATTCGGTCTTGCGCTGAGGACAGCAGCATCCTGCTGCCCTTTTGGAGAGTAAGTATTGCTGCCTTACTTCATTAATAAATCGCATTTAAATGTTTCTAGCCGGATTTGTATGCTGTTTATCGCGCTTTGTTATGCATTGTAGACAGATAACTAACGCGATCGCAGAGCTACTATCCCCTTTGTTATTCACTATAGTAGGTAAGCTTACGAGCAACGCGGCGCGGGCTGCGAGAGCAAAGTCCCCAGCGCGACCAAGCTACCGGGCGCCATCAGTTACCGGTGTGCCGGGCCCTTCACGTGACGTCCCAAAATGGCAGGACGTTGTGTGGGCCGACCATCCCTGCTGACGTCACGGTGTAAAAGCAGGCGGCGGCCAATGCCGGAGCCATCAGCTTCGTGGCGGCCACGTGCAGCGCCCCAGGCCCAGGCCTCGTTCCCAACCGTCGTCATCGACCGCACTCGCCCGCACCGACCGCGGCCGTGCTCGTGTCATTCGAGCGCTCTCAATTCCTTTGCTCTGTCCTGGATTGGCTGTCTCGGCACCATTCGCGACGACATATGGCGGTCCAAGGCTTCGTGACGGCTAGCACGACGCCTCCAGCTTCACTATTTCCCGGGCCTCCCGCCTGCCCCTCGGCATGTCTCTGGCTCCGATCTGCTCTTCCTCTCACTCTGTTACTCAGACCAACGACTTGATCATACCTGTGCTGTTCGAGGTTGCCTAGCTCGCTTCCCAACTTCGAGGCTTCGCGATGCCATAGCCGTCCTGCAGCCACGGATGGCATGCTGCCAGGCCCACCTACTTCTGTCCCGTAGCCGAGGTATGTGAGTTGGTGCCGTCCATCTCATACCATTCGACCTACGAGCCCATCCAGGTACACGCAGCAAGGTGAAGCGCCTCAGGTCTAGCACCCCGCATGACCGGGCGGGTTTGCGTACTCCGGATGACTCAAGCGAAGTTAACTGGACCTTGCGGACACCAAGTCAGGCTATGACATGTGGGTTTAGTGGTTGCGATACACGCTACGAGGCTCGCAGGTGCGTCACACGCTCTGCATCCCTGTTCTGCCCTTACACTCTCTGGAGTTCCCCAGAAGACTTCGATGAATACGAAAACAACGACTGCACACTCGTTCCACGTAGCCGATGACAGGATTTCATCCTCGTCCTAGAACATTCGCCAAATGACAAAAACTGTCCCTTCCTCGCGTGTCCCAATCGGAACGTCCAACCCTCCAATATCTCATGGACACATTCCAAATTCCGGCTATTCTTGTCTGTCGTACCATCACGACTGCGAAAGCATCTATGCTACCACTCTGAAGCGAGAAAACACATCATGCGCCAACCCGACGTGCGCCCTGCGCGGCCTCCAGAACAACCTTCAATCCAGGTCCATTCGCTGGCATCGCCCCATCCCTCGCGCCCGTAGCCCGTCCACGCATGCCACAACGCGAACGTCTCCAGATCGCAAATTGGCAAGCAGCGCGTTTTTTCCTCGCATAGGGCCGACTAGCCTTTGCGACCAAGACGACTTCGTAAGGCGCCCTCTCGCAGGCGTTTGCTCCCTAATCTGTCTCCGGTACGTCTCCAACTGCAGACATTAATTCGGACCGACATGCTCACGAGCTATCGTCAGACTGCCATCGTTTTGCTGCGCCAACCGTCGCTCAGATGCTCTCGCTCGGGCAGACCACGGCGGCACGCGAGTTGAACGTTGAAGACTCGGCGCACCATCACAAGGGCGCGCCCGGATGTGCCGGCATCGCCATGGCGCGGACAAAATTGTGTCTTCGACTCGCACTGCGCAGCACGCTCGTCCGACCAACCCGAACTCACTTCACGCGCAGGCTCGTCTCCAACCCTCAATTCCCGTCCTTAGCCACCTCCCCGGCCCACGCCGTCCCACTCCCACCAGCCGCTCCCGCCGGCCCACTCCCATCCTCCTCCAATCGCCTTCCCTTCCCCATCCGCGACGGCCCGTCGCACGCTGCGGCACACCCAGCACCGCCAGTTCTCGGGCGGCGACCGGACCCAGCGCTGCGCAGCGTCCACCGGGCACAGGCGCCGACTGCCGCCGCGAGAATGCGTATGGTTTCGCTGGACGCGGGCGGCGCCAGACTCTCGTGAAGACTTCGCCGGTGCTCGAGCGTCCCCGGCTGGACTCTGCTGCTCAGCGTCTTCGGCCTCCCCGCTGCACGCTGTCCTGTGCTGCCTGTCCCTGTTTTGCGGACGTCGCCGCGGATCGAGCGGCGCGTTGCGCGCGGCGGCGAGTGCTTGGAATATTGCAAGACGGAGTGCTCGCAGAGCAGGCCCCGAGGGCTCCAATGTCGGCATAGCCTGACCCGAACTCTTGGGATATCATGCGAGGGACGAAGCTGCTGACGTCAGGCCGTAAATTGGGGGTACGTAGGGAGAGTAGGAGGGTGGGAGCGACGTGAGGATATATTCGAACTCGTACGTACTCGTCGGTATGTGTGTCAGTCCTTTCGCTGAGCGCTCGCTCTTTCGTGCAGGACACGCAGATGGAGGCATGAATATTGCCGCAACTTCTCCAGCTAGGCTCAGGCAGTTTTAGCATACCTACGCCCGTCGCCGAGTCAAATGCCCGGGACGAAGATACTCGAAGGAATGAAAGCCATGTCTCCAATTTGCGCGTGGCAGATTCCTATGCTCTGCGTATGTGCATTTCTTCATCTCGTCTAAAAATTCGTCACTGATCGTGGTGCAGTCCTGCCAGCGTGCCAGCTGTATATTCCCCTCTCTTTGATCGACCCCGTTTTCGACTTCCTCGAGCGCCCTCCAGCCACGCAGCAGTTCACGAAGTCAACGAAGCGATAAATCTCTGTGCGGACACAGTACGCCTCATGAACGTGCTGCTAGCATGTCTTTGTCGGGCGCGACCGCCCGCGGGTGATGGTCCGCCGGAGCTGCCCCGCGCTCACGCTCGGTATGCTCGACTTCGACATCTCTGGCTACTACTCTTTTCGAACCACGGTGTCCCATGACGTGTAACCAGACGTACGCGGGCGGGTTCCGCAGGCAGGCGAGTTGGCGGCGACCGCGCTCGCCGTTTGCTCTGACCTCCAAACACCGACCCGGCTCGCGTATCAGAGGCTCTTAACGAGCGCGACATATATCTATATCGTCACCTGGCGACTTCTCGCCTCCACGACCGCACTGCGCCGCTGGGCTAGCAGAGGCAGCCGTGGAGCCCAGCGATCGTCGTGCGTGCTGTCGCGACCGCTTGCGCGCTAGGCACAGAAACGCGCGTACCTCAACGCGGTGGTCCGACGGCTCGCCGCCCACGGCTCGGTAGCACGCCGAGCGCGACCGCCAAACCGACGCTTACCGCATCGGGCAATACGGCAACGCCACGAGAACGCCACAACGCTAGTGGGCGTGCGTGCCCCTGGCGACGCCGCGCGCCCTCCCCCGGCCGGATCCCGAAGATACGCACCGCGCGCATCGATCGGGCACGTCCACACGATACTAGCGTCGGCGCGGACGGCCGCCGGGTCCGTTTGGACCGCTAGTTCGTGACCTAGACTCACCGCCTTGATATTCCCCGGATTTCCCAGATAGGTATTCGCCTCGACGGATATTCCCTTATTCCTTTCTCTTCCCGTTTTGGCAGGTCCTGTAGTACGTTCTCCTGTATATAAGGGCCCCCCAGACGTTGCAGAATTCAGGTTACGTTCCCCCCTCCACGCACAGGCGTTGTGCGTTGTTCGTCTGCGCTCGCGTCCCCTTCGCTTCGACTTACAGCTCACCGCGTTTCTCCTGCGTTGCGTTCGCTGTCTACGGCGTGTAGCAGCTTCGCATTCGACCTCGCTCGACCTCGTCTCGCTCGCGCACTCGCTGCGCATCGTCGCGTTTCACTAACTCGTTCTTATTTGCGTTTTAGGTACAGCTGCTGCGCTCGCTCGCGGCGGCTTCGAACTCGCTTCGCGCACCTCGCGTTCGCTCCGCGCACCTTCGGCTTCGCTTCGCGCACCCTTTGCGCACCTTCGCGTTACCTCGCGCGCACTTCGCGCGCCCTCGGTCGACCACCTCGGCTCGCACTCGAGCACCCCGGACACTCCTCGCACATTCGACGTCCCGCCGCGCGCTCGCTCGCACCGCCCTCGCGACCTTCGTGGTTGTTTGTTAGGGTCGGCCCTCGCATAGTCCGCGGTTCGACGCATCAGTGCTTGTCATCGAGCTACCCACACCCATCGCCGCGAGGCAGCGCTTAGCATGCTCCTGGGGGACTTGGGGACTTTGATCGCGTAGATCCAAGCATATATTGTGGCAGCGGGCCGCCACGAACGCAGCTTCGGAAAGAATGAACGCATCGTGAACGACGGTCAGAACGGCGGCGAGAGCGCGGACGGAGACAAGGTGGCCGCCGCGACGCCGATTGGGACGGATCGGACCTGATGCGCCCTGTCATCGGTGCGCCATCAGTGCACGTTTGGAAGGCGGCGGGGCGCATGAGCGCGCTTCGCGGCTTGCCCCACGACGCGACGGGGCACTCGTCTGTTCCGGCCTCTCTGTCAGCCTGGCATCCTTCTCCATGGAGCCGCCGCCCATCGATGTTCGTGATACCTCTCTACGACCGCGCAAGATCAGCGGGACGCGATACGTCGTCGTACGCCGGAGTCGGACAACCTCGCCGTGTCTTACGCTCGCCTCTCCCAGTCTACGGTGCGCATACAGGCAGATCGCGTCTTTGAGGCTCTAACCGACGTCTTGAACAAGCTTCAAGCTTCTATCCGAGCCCGTTGTGTTGCCTGTAAACGATGCAAAAGGGCTGAACGATGTCGCTTTCGAGAAGATGATGTTGACGAGAGCTGCATGGTGCCGGTGAACGTGGGACGGCAGCTAGGCCCTGCGTCCATTGCAAAGGCCCGGTTCCGCGTATCTGGGTATAGGCGCGACCGCCCCCGCGGCCTCGGCATATCCGACGTCCAAGGGTCCGAGCTCGTCGGCGCAACGCGACCGCTGCCTCGACGACGGCCAGCCGCCGTCGCACCTTTCCATACTTTCGTGCGCCAGCGCGTACTTGCTATGCGCGCGCTTCAGACATAATCCGTGTTCCGTGCTATGCCGTGCACCACTGCCCTCGCCTCGAGACCCACGAACCTCTGCCGTTCTGGCTCCTTGCCAGCTCGCGACCGGACGGCTGTCTCAGCCCAACTCGCGCGCCGCTCTCAGGCTTGCCCAAGGCCAAGCAGCAGGACCTCCAACGCACGCGCAGTCCGTCTCCGTGGAGACAGCATCTCGAAGACGATAGCCCTTGCGCGCGGCAGGCGTACACGCCATCCATCCCTTGCACCAATCACGATAGCCTACGATAGCAACAAAACGTAGACAGATCGACGATCCAGGCCCGACGCTACGAATATCGCGACAAGGCGCACCTCTGTCGAGGTCGGGATGCCCGCCACGCCAGCGTCTTGGAACCGCCATCTCCTGCCAGGCGGATAGGACGCTGCTTCCTGCGTCTGGCGCCCTACCACGATATCATCGGACACCATCGGGCCTCGCTGGCACAATCACGCTGAGCGACCCCAGTGCGACCGGTTCTCGGACGCGTAGCGTGAACGCTGCTGGCGGTTGAGAAGACCCTCCCCTCCGGCTCAGCCACGCCGACGATCTACAGGGGGCGCCTGGCTCAAGCCTGTGTGCGCAGACTGGGCGGGGCTTCGCCGGCTCACAGTTTGCTATCGACCGCCGCCCCAATTTCACCGATGTTTCGCTCCCGAGCTCGTGCGGTCCGAGCTGCACCATCGCCCACGGAGCGCTCCTTCCTCCGTGTTCTTTGCAGAAGCTCACGGATGCGTTGGTACTGCAGCATCGATGGCCGGGCTCTGTCAGGAAGTCGCCCCGACGAGTACGGCGTGCCACGGGCGCCCACCATGCCCGTGTCCTTGAGGACGCGGTGAGGCTGCTGCGGTGTTGGCGGCATCCCAGGGCATCATCTCCGCATCCCAGGAACGCTAAACAGACCGTATCGTACACCCTACAGCCGCACTGCTATCACGGACACACACATCGCGCGGTCGCTCCACAAACCTGAGGTCAGGCTACGCTGGCCAACCGGAATCGCCTCGCCTCTGCGACGGATGAAGCTTCCTGGGAAGCTGCAAAGATCCGCATACGCGACTACCCCCAAGCGACCGAGCGCTCCTGACAGATATGGGCGTAGGTCACCCCGTGTGCCGCGGGCTGCCTCTGGGCGGCGGCCGCGAGCACAGTAAGGCTATCCTGCGCTCGAAGCTGTGCGATTTCTGGCAGCCGTGTCCTTGGGAGACTCGCGCAGAGTTGCGCCGCTGCGATTCGCGCAGCAAGCTTCCATTGTGCAGATCGCTAGGTGCCATTCCGTACTGTGTTGTATGTACGCTTGATAGCCTCGTGCTATGCGCGAGAAGGATGATTTTACAGCATTCTCGTTGAGCTTTTCAGAGTTTCGAAAGCCGTGCCACGCCACCTGCCTGTATTGTCTCCAAGAGCGCGTCGCCTGGGAGCAGGCTTGTGGCAAGGCTCTATCATAAGCTCGGTGCTTACGGTGAGCTCAGAGATTCCTGCGACGGCATGCGATGTCTCTGCAACGATAGTAAATGCCTCGTAACGATAATCTGACCTCCAATGTCCCCAGGGTTTATCGAACGAGATCCACGACACATCCGTGCTTCGAGTTGCACAGCCTGCACCGCCGCGATTTCCATGACCAATGGCATAAGCGACGATGCCGTGCGTAGGCCATGACCTGAGCCGCACGTTTGCAGTGCTTTGAACAGCTGTAGGGTGTGCGCCCGATGTACAGCAAGAATTGAGGGACCATCTTCCGGCTTGTCGCGTATAAAAGCAACGGCGCCGCACGCCTGATCCGCTTTCTGCGCCCCTCAAGACCCCACCTCCTGTCCCCGCCACAGCCCGTTCCTAAGCCGCCGTCGCCCTGATGAATAGCAGCCCCCAGGCAAACCAAGCCCGCTCTCGCGATTTCATCAAGGAGCGCAATACGCCTCCCGAGTGGGGAGTTTCTCTTCAATCGACCGGATCTCACGACATCGCAGGCACTCTCGAAAAGAACGGCGTGCTGTATGCGCATAATCCCAGGAGATCAGACGGGCTGCAATATTTCGAGGTCACGGTAAATGACCTGCGTGGCGTCCAGTGAGTGCGTCACACGCGGCATCGGAATTCAGGCGTCACGAACCATTCCTACCATAGCTTGGGGATTGGGTAAGCTGCACGCTCAAGTTTACTTTTGCGTCCTCTGAGTCTGGCCTGCAGCCTCTTTCAACTCAAGCCTCGGGCCAAGGATCCGTTGCACTCTTATATGAAGAGCCGCAAGATTTGGTGGAGCTCCGGAAGATATCAGTCACTGAAATCAACGTACGGCACACATTGCGTGAGGAAGGCAAGGGCAGGGTACTTCAGTAAGACCCAGTGATGTCTATCCCAGTCACCGCAACTTTTGGCTCATATATGCATCCAGTTGGCGACGTCATAGGGTGTGGCATTCGATCAGATACTTCTACCGTATTTCTGACAGGTAATGGCGCGTGGCAAGGTGCGTAAGAGCATAAATGGAAGCTCGTTAGCTCATTAGTAGCGCAGGTGATTACGCGTTCAATCCCAAGGCTGAAACCTGCTTGGCAGTGTTCCTTTACCTTGATACTGTCGACGGGTCCTCTCTATCACGCTACTTTGACATCAGAATCTCGTTCGACGAAGGTCACGCTCCCTTTTCCGCTCAAGCATGCTTCCGCCGCATGATCGACGGGCATACTCGCCACTCCGTTCAACATGCGCCATTGCCTCCAGAGGTTCTCTCCATTATCGTACGCCACGTCGTTGCGAGATACGATCGAAGAGAGCCAAAGCTCGTAGGCAGACTTCGACTTGTATGCTCACACTGGAACAAGATACTCAAGCACACGCTCTTTGCAAACATCTCCATCCACCAACCACGCCAGTTGAGCTCTCTCTTGCGAGCATTGCGCGACTACTCTACCAGTGCCTCTAGCCCCGGAGAGCGCATCCGTACGCTCTCCGTCACAAACCTCTCGCGTGACCGTGAGGTTTCGCTTGAGACTGCCCTACTTTCGGGCCTTGGAACGCATGCTACTCAGCTCATGCGTCTTGACTTCGACACGCATAGCTTTTCACCATCCAAGTCGTGTCAACCTCCCCGTATCATGCTAGCATTACCTGCACTCATTCGCCGTCTGTGCTCCCTGAATACAGTTCACCTGGAAAATCGATCTCTCCACTCCTGCGCCCAGCTCTTCTCCATCATGCACGCCTTACCCTCGCTGAAGCATCTGGAGCTGAAAAATGTGACGATTGATCGCGTGGGGCCAGTGCGCACGGCGCATGTTGCTGCGGCGGCGCAGAGGTTGCAGACGTTCCACTGGGTGGCGTGCACCACGATCAACCAGCGAGCAGCCGTGGCAGCCGTTGCAACACGGCTCTGCACTGGCAATGACTCTGATGCCTCCGCTGTGGCTGAAGCGGCCTCAAGAGTGCCGTGGATAGTGAAATGGGGCTCCAACCCAAGGGCAGAATATTATTACTCTATTATTATGCACATCGACCGTAGGTAACAATTCCATTCAACTGTACATCGCGAGGTCTATTGACCTGGGGAGCCCGTCTGAACCTCAGCCAGTTCATATACCACTCTGGTCACTCCGGTCCCGACCCCGGGTTTCGTACGTCCAATTTTCTACTGCGGTCACGTTTACGACTTGCGATGTGGCACCCCACTGGCAATTTCTTCCGTCGGAATATATAGGTCCAAGGCAGGCGGTTCCCCGGATTTCCTCTCTTTCTCCCTCCGTCACCTCACCATGCCCCGAAGGTCCGTTTTGTTCTTCAGCAATGCCATGTCGCGCCTATGATTTCGTCACCGTCCTCATCGCTTTACTAATAGTCATTCGCGGCCCCGCAGGGGCGCGGCGATACCGCCCGATCCGTGCGCTTCAGCCGACGTGGCACGCGGGCTCGCGCCGCCGCTCGCGACCAGCTCCGTGCTCGACCTCCGCAGCGTGCTACTCGACTCTGCCCAATCACGCCAACCAGCAGCATGGCTATAGCATGTGGCGGCATCTCTACAGCGTCATCTGCGCCCAAACGACAAGCCTCATGCCGCCCCCCGGGGCGATCGAGCTTGCGGTGCCCGCACCTTCTAGGCCCACACCCGACGCGCAGGACCTAAGGGCCACGAACATCGAGCACAGAGCCGAAAGCGTTGCAACGTACGTCGCCCGCGCGCAACGCGAGCGTGGCGCCGCTCGCCTCACCCAGAGAACGCACGCGCTAGCGATGTAAGGCGCTGCCGTTCTGCGTCGCGCTGCGCTGGCTTTCTTCGAGCTGGGATCGAACGATAACTCTCCGAGGCTACTGCTGCCCACGGTCCAAAAGCACCATAGTGTGAGCTGCCGGGCGTTCCGAAGAGGTCTTCGGTGCGCCGCTCGTCGTTTCTCTACGGGCCCTACTGAGCGCACCCGCAGGCATCGTTTCGAGCGTGACTCCGACACGCTGCACAAAGCCGCACATCTCGGGCCTGCTCGGGCCCACGGTCAGCGGTAGCACCTGCCTGAGCGGTCAGCCACTATAGCATGCACTCCCAGAGGACTTGATGTACCCCTCTTCGCCGTTCTGACATTCTCGCCCAGTATGCCCAACGCGAACGTTTCGAATGGCGTGCACGGGTATCGGATTGCCGATATTTCGGGTGCGTTCTCGCTCTATACGACGCGATGAGTGCCGATCTTTCATTCGAGGGACCCTGCGTTGTACCACAGCGGGTTCGGTGACCTTCATGAGCAGCGATTCATCGCAGACGGTGCGATCAGATCCGAGCAGGACAAGCGGGTCACAGTAGACGCAGCCCTACCAAAGGCACTGTCGTGCGGTCCTCGCAACGAGTCTAGCAGTACCAATCAATTTCTTTGTTTGACCTTCTACTGCTGCTGTTGCGGTGTTAGACTGGGGGTGTTTGGTTGACTTTCCGACTGGAGCGGAGGAAAATAATTTCTTTGTAATTAGTCTCCTCACCGGAGCGGAGCGGAGGGATTTCTTGTACATACAAAGCAGATACCTCAGGAACGCCAGACTGTAAGTACTTTTCATCTTGTAGGAGGCAATAATCTCACGATATCTGCACGACTCTTAGCATCCCTGGGAATTGATGGCCACTCCTCCCTGAAATTGAAATGGTCAATACCACCGGCTGAGGAGAACAGCCCCATTCGCGCACGTCTCCTTGCAACTCTAGATTTATTCTGGACGCCGTCTGCCGTCGAATTGGCACTCCAGGACCTCGAACCCCATCTGCGCCCTAACTACCCGCTTACCCTTACTCTTGACAGCGCGGCCCTCGCGGCCATGGTCCCAAATCTCCAAGCACGACTTCCGGAGCTCATGCCTCACGCGCATCGTCTCGGTCTTATAACTATCGAAGCCGGCGCCCGCTTCAGGAAGTAACGGGAGAAGGATACGGAGGTCAGCGCGGGGAGGTCTGGGGCGGAGTGTTGAGCGGGGGCGCAGGACGGACAACCAACGCGAGCTTTGCGACGGAGAGACTTGGGCTGGGATGTACGAATGAGGTACTGGGTTATGTATTATCGGCTCAGACGGGTTGTTATCATATATTATATGGCAGACAACGCGCTGATAACGTACAAAGTAACTGATAGACATAGCTATGGAAATGCGCTTACTCCTAAACTCCACCGACGCGCCAGGCCGCGATATCAGGCTATTTAATGACCAATAACCGCCTGCCTGACGCCGACGCCGCCCGCTTAATTTATGCTCTTCGCTACGCTGAGCATGCATCAGCTATACAGGACCAATAGCGTTGCAGCCTTCAACATAGGTCGCGATGTGCAGATCGTCCGGCGCCGATCCGCGCCCAGCAGTCGTCCCACTCATCTAGAGTCCTGCAGCATAATTCGCTAAGTCGCCAATCTCGGACCGCCCACCAGGTACAAAGCCTTGCCCGTACGCGTATGCCGTTGTTTGGCCAACAAAGCTGTGTCTGCGAGACTAACGTGCAGTTGGCGGTACAATATTAAATCGCCAGATGAGACTCACCGTGGAGTGCTTAACCGCCGCTGGAGAAAATGAAGTAGGCACGGAGCCTCGTAGTTGCTAGCGCGGTCATATACAAATGCGTCCGACCGTGTTACTCTGGCAGCGAAAATCAAGCCGGGTTCAGAGACCTGCAAAAAGACGTGGTGAGTACATAAATCGTGTTGGGAACTCTTATGCCAACCTGAGTCGCAGGGTATGGCGTTTATGCTCTCGACACTCTGTTACAGTGGCCGTGCCGCGTAGTCCCTATTACGCATTTTTGTACAAGGGATGAGCTATTCTTCGTTCTACCATCCGCGCGCTCGGGATGAACAGGTTCTGTAGTGAGATCTCCAGTGGGGGCATACTTCCCAGCAAAGGTTTCGTCCTTTCCGGAGTTGAGTCCCGGGATGCGACGTAGAGTGAGAAGGGCGACGCGCACCGTGCAGCACCACGGTCGCCATAATTTCCTTTGCAAAAGCCCTGCAGCGCAACAATTAGTACGTTGCAGGAATTTTAGGCATCGTTCAATGGTCAGCGCGCAGCCTACGGTGCCTCGCAGCGTACCCAGGTAGGCCTGAGGCGATACACTAGCTCGAGAACAATAAGTCGCATACTGGCTCGGCTCACCGTCGAGCGTGTCCTTCGATTATGGCGCGGAATGGAGCTATACCTGAGTGACGGAGCGGGTTACAGAGTGCTCTTGACCGGCCCCGTACGCGCTCGCTTTGCATCTCCCTTCATGATATCCTGCAGCAGGAATCGAGTGAGTGTATTTTGAGACTCATGGCCTCCTTGGACAGCGGGAAGAACCTACGACCCAACAAATCCAGGGCAGTGAGACAGAAGCACGCGCTGTCGATAGCGTTCGTCCAAAGTTGGGGCAGCGCAAGACATCGAGAGTGTGCGGCTCAGGCCGTGCCCGCCGAGTACGCAAACCAACATGCTCTGCGCTGTAAGCGCAGGAAACTCGGAGCGGACGTTTTAGGCTGCGGATATCCGCTTGCCTCGATACGCCCGGCCGCCTGTGTGTGCGTACTGTCCAAGTCGGCCCAGAGATCGTGCTGACGTCACGGCGGGAAAGCAGGCTGCGGCCAGTGCCGGAGCCATCAGCTTCGTGGCGGCCACGTGCAGCGCCCCGGGCCCAGGCCAGGGCTCTTTCCCGACCGCCATGTTCGATGTCATTCGACCATACCGGCCTCATCCACTCTGCTGATATCCAGGCTCTCCCACACTTCGTGTTGTACCAGACTAGCTTGCACGGAGTCAGGTACGAGAAGATGCGCCAACCCAGGACCTCGTGACGAACACTACGCTTCCAGCTTCGCCATCCTCGAGTCTCTCGCCAGGTCCTCGGCTCATTTCCACCTCCGCACTGCTCTTCCTGGAGTTTATTCCATCTGGGTTAACAATTTCATGACCCTTGCTCTATCCGCGGATGCTCAGCTCGCCTCCATAGCCTCAGGTTGGGCGATGCAGAAGCTGTCCTGAATCTGCCGGAGTACTACCATCTGCCGACCAAGCTTCATCTCCTGGCCTAGGTATGTGCCTTCCGAGCGCTCTGCTCCTAATTTTTTCCTCCTCATGCTATTACACCAGGTCCAGAACGGCGAGCAGCGTCTGGTCCAGCACCCGGCATACTCGCGAGACTTCACATCTCCATATTCTCAACCCCTCCAGCGGTCTTGGATGGATTGTCAGCGGGGTCAATATGAAGGAAGCAGTGATTACTGGGAGAGATGGTACAAGTTCTGGGCTCGCAGGTGCATGGCACGTTTTGCTTGCCCGCCCCACCTCACACGTCTCTGGCTTGTCCGCAGGGGTTTGCTAGCCGTGGAGGCATCCTTCGCCCATTCGCACCAACTTCGTCACTTAAAACCATGTATGCTGCTTTGCGAGCATACGAAATACAAGACCAACCTATCTCGTCTAGGTACTCCTACGGAATGTCCTCCCCTCCAAAACTTCGTCATACACCGAATTCTATGCTTCTTCGCGGGTCGAAGTTCCGCCTCTGCGAAAGCCTTGATGGTGCCACTCAAAAGCGACTGCACGCCTGTCACATGTCAAACTTCAAGGTTGAAGCCGGGCACGCACGGCTCGCTCAACGCAGTTCTCTCCCGCTGGCGCTGTCGTGTCGTGCGCCGTCGCCCTGCCTGTCATCTAGACCATCTCACGCCCCCGCTCACGTATGTCATATCGAACGTACGCCCGATACAAGTCGCGAAGCGGCGTCACTTTCTCGCGTAGGCTGCCCTGCCATCGCCTTATAGGTCGTTTCCCGGACGCCTCTCTTCTGGAAGCGTCCGCTTACGATCTCCATTTCTGCTCGGTACGCTTCTTCACCTGCAGCGATCCGTTTGTGCGGCCAAACTCATGAGTTATTCCCAGCCAACTTTATTCCCTTAGCCCTCAATCTCCTCTACGCGCTCGGTCGACCGGACCACAGCAACGCTCGCGCTGCATGTAGACAACTCGGGCTCTGCGCGCGGCCGGTGTTCTTAGCCGCGTTGGCCCCGGCCCAGTCTCCGTCGCCACTCGCCCTCTGCAGCATACCCGTTGGGCCTACCTCGACGAGCAGCTCCAAGCACGAACGTCACGAATTGCTACTTCGAGGCTTCCGCACTCTAGCAGTCGAACTAATGCGAATTGTCCGTTCTATTGAGCATCTCCTTCCCATCCCTCCGCCTATTTCTCGAATGTCCTTCACGCTTAGTCCCCGCCCACATTGCGCCGTTCTGAACAAAACCAATATCGGCTGCCGTGCAGAACCCTGCGCTGCGCGCGCATGGCTAGCGACGGCACTTCTGCGCCAGCCATGCTCTGTGCAGCGTCGACGCCGGACGCTGTAGTGCTGGACCGCCAAGCTTCGGACCTCGTCTCAAAGATGCTGGAAGCGTGGGGGCTCTGCTGCGCGGGCTTGCCCAAGATTGGGATGTGCCCCGTAGGACCCGCCTCCTCGACCTCTTTGGCCTCTCTTCTGAGCAAACAGGCGCCCTGCTCGCTAGCCTTTGGTCACCACCGCGCTCGCCGGTACAGCGGCCCTTCCCATCGCCGTCGATGGAGCTTAGGGAGCGCGGCGAGGCGATGTAGACGTCGCTACGCGCACGACGGTCCGGAAGCGATTCGAGCTCCTCATCGCTCGTGGCAGCCAGCTGCGTCATGTGGCAGGAAGGGGCGCGCGCAGGACGAGGTCTGGAAGGTTCCCACCTTCCGCACGGCTGTGCGCCATCTCGAGGTGCACACGCAGACGGTCGATGCTGCTCAGCGCAGGGAGTAGACTGCCATGGCCGTCCGGAGCCAGGGTTGGAGGCGAAGAGCAGGCGGAGAATAGAGTGGGGCCCGGACGTGCTCATCGGTATGTGCGCCAGGCTCGGCGTTCGAGAGCTTGCTGAAGCGTGACATGCAGATGTAGTCGCCGACAGTGCCGCGATGTCTACATCCCTGGTTCGGCAGATGTGCATGGCTGCGCTTCGCGACAAGATGAGCGCCAGGATAGAGGACGGACGAGGGAAGCAGTACCAGGGCCCCGCATCGCACACGTCGAACACTCGATCTCATTGTGCGTGCAGTGCTGTACCTCGTATCAAACTTCGTCGCCAAACGCTTTGCAGTTCCGCCCACCGCCCCTTTCTCACCAACCCTCATTCATCCGAAAAGATCTCGTCTACGACTGCATCGAGTCACAGGCAAAATCTCAGAACTTCAAGATCTGGACGAAGACTGACGTCGTGTATCGATGGCAGGTCGTTGTTCAACGTTCAATGCGCGCGTGCCCTTCGCAGTCATGCACATCGGCGGCGGCGGCGGTTATCATCTTTCGTAGCTGCCTCGCGAAGACCAGTGCTATGCAAGCCTGCCATCACAAGGAACGTCGAGTTCTCGTCTTCGCGCCCTAGGCCATTTGAGAATCCTCATCAACGGGGCGGTGTGGAAACTGGAGGCGAAGCTTTGCGTGGAGCTGCGCGGCGCGGGCTTGCGCCGCACGGGGGTTCCGAGTACGCGGAGAAGGTTTGGATTTTGTTTGCGTATGATGGAGGTGCGTCTTCGAATATCGGGACCTCGAGTGCTCTGTGCTAATAAGCTGCCCAGAATAGTGCAAGCGCACCTTCGTTGCCCAAACGATCCTTGCGGACGTCTGGCCGGGATGAACGCAGGCAGTGCGGGCTTTGTCGCGTACCGTCGCGTCGAAACCAAGCGCAAAGCTCCGACCTGGTTCGGCGCCGAAGGCGTGATGTCCGCCGACGATAAGCACCACACGCGGGCGGACCCGCCGTGGCGTGAGTTCGTCCCGTACGCGCATGAGTGAGACTGACACATCGCGCAGAACGGGCTACGAGCACTGACGCGACATGCAGAAGCGTCCCTAAGTGGGCCCGGCTTGACGGACTGCAGGAGCGAGGCTGGGCCCTCGGCGACGAGAGCGAGAGCAAGAGGTGCATCTAGCTGACGACCCCATGCAACACTTCCTCCGCAAAGACAAAGCGCGTCTCGTCTAGCCCGACGCGCTCAAGCTCGAGGACGTCGCGGTACTTAACCGAGGCGCAAGTCGCGAGCGCGTCTGGTGACGATGATGTCACCCTCTTCGCTGTCGGTACGTCCTTCAATAGCACCTTCGCGACCCCCCGGCTGACCATGACATAGGACGCGCTGAAGCTAGATTGACTCTTCCGCGGCACCATCAACCCACACAGCCTCTGCTCGCTCGCGATTCTCAACCTCCTGTGCACAGCCTGCGCACGCTCCCCACCGCCTTCCGCGATCCCTCACGCCAGCCGAAGCTGGTAGTCGTCAGCACGACCGGCGTGACGCGTAGCTCTCACGCGCGGCTGCCTTTCCTCATGCGCCTCTTCCACAACCAGCTCCTCACGCAGCCCCACGTCGACAGGTTCAACGTCGAGCGTGTGCTCGCGTACGCCGATGGCGCACTCTCGGAGGACGACGGGAACCGGGCGGATATCCTTTCTGAGGGCTGGCAGGACGCAGAGAGCATGCCTCCGCGCGGCGATCTGAACCCTGTGCTCGTCGTGCGGCCGGCGTTCCTCGCTGATGGGCCGGAGAAGGGCGATGCGAGGGAGGGCGGGGCGTATTGGATCGCTGGGGACGAGAAGGGGTCGGATGGGTTCGCGATTTCGAAGAAGGACGCCACGCATTTCATTGTCGATCGAGAGATCGCGGAGTGGAGCAGTGGGAGAGCAAGCGGGTGACCGTCGCGTATCGAGCTCCGCTCGATGGTCTCTATTTAAGTTCGTGATATTCCGCCCCCTTTCATCATAGGTTCTACAGACGATTAATGCGCAGTGACGTGCGTAAGCGCGTAGCATGAATGTTGTCTCATACAGCGCGCAGCCCATCGCCTACGCTCGCCGACCCGGCTCAGGCAACCCAACCGATCGTGACTGGCCGAACTCAGCGATCGTCGCGGCGCCTAGGTACGGTGGACGAAATGCAATTTTGTGGAGGGAAGAGACTACGCACGTATGTCACAGAAGTGCGCTCGTGGCAAGCGTCCGACTGCTTGCTCCCCAGGGTACTCCGCGACCGACGTCTGCTGGCAACAGCTACACCAGTCGCGCGCCCGACCTTGTAGTTCTTCAGCCCGACAGTGAACACTGGGCTGGCTATGCACAAGTTTACCATCGTGTTCTATGCGCGCTCCTCCCCCTAATCTGTGAGTGCGCACGGAGATTAGCCCATTAGAGCACATACCCTGCAATCGTCCCGATATCTCTTATGCCTTCGTCCTCATGCTCGTGCAGCTCCAAGCCGCAGCATTATTGAGCGCCGCTTCCGGTTCCTGCGTCCCCCCGCATTGTTCGGTTGCTGTTCCTCAGCCATCGTACTTCCATGACGAATTCATCTCGGCTATTCTCACTCGCGCGAGCGGCGGAGAACATGGCTCTCTAATCCTCGGCCCAAGTACAGGGACATGCGGTGGCGAACCAATATCGTCAGCTGGGCTGTGCAAGGACTTTGCTCCGCCGAGTACGGCGCAGATCCGAGCGGATGAGCGGTGTAACGCCCATTCGGCCGCATAGGCGAGGCTTCTGCGGTGCATGCGGCGTCTGAACCCGCACTACTTTCTGCGTGCTTGGAATACGAGGAGGCCCCACTGCAAGCCTTGAAACCATGTCGATACCATGATGAACGAGCGCGGTCGTTCCATTGACCTCGAGCGCTAGTACATCGTGCACAGGCAAACCGCCTCCGCTTCCGCAACGCTAGCATCTTCCTGGGTTACAGAGGAAGACTTTGACTGCATCCGCTCTGAAGCTGTTGGGCGTCTCTGAAATATTTTGGCCCCGGATGCGCTGGACCGTGGAGTGTCTCAGGCTGTACCGAGTACAATGGAAGCTTGTTCTTTAACACAGGGCTGTGCGACTATTGATCAGTGTACATCTAATAGACTCAGTTAGGTCGTGCCCAAATCGTGCCGCCGCTATTCGCGCAGCAATCGTCCATTAATGTATCGACCGGTGCTGTGCCAGCCGCTATTGTACCATCCAGACCGTCGCGTACGGCATACAAGCAGGGCAAACGTAAAATATTTCAGCAGCTAGATCTTCCAAAATGCCGTCTACTCTGACCCAACATTTTCGGTAATCAAGTACCTTAATCAAACTCGTTAATCTCAAGAAGATATGCTGCACAATTCCAAGGCAGTGACGCAAATGTACCGGCAAGTGTTTTTCGCCTTAATGAGAACAGTCCACGTATGACTATCACACTTCAATGTGCCTCGCCTACTGTGCGCACAGCCAAATTTGCAGCGCTTTTATCCTGCCGATTTACCAGCCCGTACCGCAGGTTTCATATCCAAGAGACCAGGTATAGCCCCATACCAGTGCAGCAGTCTTCCACCATGTGAGCGTCAGTGTACCACTTGATCACGACCTGAGAAACTATGAACATGTGCAGGGTCAAAATGATAATTATGTGCGCATTTTCAGTACATAAGTACGAGGACACTACACGCCTGACTCGCGTCTCGCACCTTTTCTCCAGCATTCTTGTCATCACTCCTTCATCACCTGCTTACTTCTCCATGACCAACTATCTTTATGCACTCACAGACGGACCTCGCTTCTACGAGCGCATGCAGCACGATGTGAAGTGGGGCATTACACTTGATCCATCCGGACTCCAGAGCGTGGCAAATACTGTGACGGAGAACGGGATCATCTATTCAAATACCCCATTGAACTCGGATGGACTACACTACTTTGAGATCGCGGTGAAGGAGCTGCGCGACGTCCAGTAAGCAGGTCATTTGGTGCCAAGATATCAATGATTTACGAAGTCTTCTCTATATAGCCTGGGTGTTGGGTAGGCTGTTTTCAAACCTATCGGTGTATGGCCTTTCAAATAACTCAATCCGCAGCCTATTCCAAGTCAAAGCTGGAGCCAAAGGTCCTCCGCACTTGAATATCAAACACAGCAAGGTTTGGTGGAGCAATGGGAAACTCCAGTCATTCAAGTCCAAGCACGGCACGCGTCATTTACGGATGAGGGAAGAGGGTTATTCCAGTCAGTACTGATTCTCTTGACTGCAGTGAGCGTGTCTTGGAGCTTATACATCCTTCTAGCTGGGGACGTCATTGGATGTGGCGCCAGACCGGATGAGCGCATTGTATTCCTAACCAAGAATGGTGCTTGGCTAGGTGCGTTATACGCCAATCAGAGAGCAACGGATTATCGCTCATCGGCCGCGCAGGGGACTATTCTCTTGATACCAGATCTGAGACTCGCCTGGCAATCTTCCTCTGCACTTATACAATCATATACCCTTCGTCATCCCCTTGGTTTGACCTCCGCATCTCTTTTGACGATGCCCAAGCACCCTTTGTTGCCCGGCGATACATCACCCGCATGATTGGAGGGCAAACCCGTCAGTCTATTGGACATGCGCCCCTTCCCCCAGAGGCCCTGTCGATCATTCTGCGCTATGTCGCAGGAACGCCCGGAAAAACGCACAAAGTTCTTGCAGCAAGGCTCAGGCTTGTATGCTCGCACTGGAGCGCTATCCTATGGCCTGAAATCCTGAGGATCGTTGTGATCCGCAAGCGTAGCGGCATAGACCACCTGATGCAAATCGCCCGCAGCATCCCTACCCGCATCCCGCACCTTGGGCAGCACATCCATAGCCTTTCACTTCTCAAAGATCAAAATATGCCTCACCTGGAAATTATCCTTCCGTCCAGCCTGGGGGCACATGCAGCTCAGCTCACCAAGTTGATCTGGGATGCAGGCCATCAGGACACTGAGGGCTCGCCTGCATGCGCGCCTCGCCTCACATCTATGTTACCTGCGCTCTTTCGCCATCTTCGCGCTCTGCATACACTCTCCCTGAAGCGCCGATCCCTCCATTCATGCGCCCAGCTCTTTGCTATCATTGATGCCCTACCGGCGCTGAGCCATCTGGAGCTTGAATACTTGACGATCGACCGTGTAGGACCAGTACGCGCGGGTCATGTTGCTGCCGCGATGCAACGGCTACGGACGTTCCATTGGAGGGCTTCCACTACGAGCAGCCAGCGAGCAGCCATGGCAGCCGTGGCAGCACGGCTTTGCACGGGCAATGATTTCAATGCCTCTGCCCTGGCTGAAGAGGTCTCAAGGGCACCGTGGACAGAGAACTGGTCATACGCTGTCATATCAGAATACACGTACAAGAAAAATACAGCTGGAATGCTAGACTGTACGTATTTTCCTTGAAAAGGGATGTCACAGTCTCATAGTATCTCCACATTGTCTAGCTTCTTTTAAGGCAGGCCCCCTCGTCCTGAAATGGTCAACACCCTCGGCTAAGGAGAACAGTCCCACTCGTGCACGTCTCCTTGCATCACTGGGCACCTACCTCGACGAAGATACTGCCGAGCTGGCACTCAAGAGCCTTGATCCTCATTTGCGCCCTCAGTACCCGCTCACACTTGCTCTGACAGTCGATGACTATGACACCATAGTTGCAGACCTCCAAGCACGACTTCCGGCGCTCATGCCTCACGCGCATCGTCTCGGGCTTATGACCATCAAAGCCGCTAGAGCCCGCGACGGAAAATGGAGAACATGAATAATGGAAATAGCGTGGAGACGTCGGGGACGAGAAGTGAACGAGGTTGTGTACGGACAAGGGATTCGAGCTTTGCTTCTGCGAGGCTCAGGCTGAGATGTATAAGCGAATTACTAGGTTATGTATGATCGGCTTTGGGGGATTATACTATACACGAAAGGTGGAAAACACGCTGATAATATGCGTAGTGCCGGTCTGAGGCTGCTAGCATGCAGACGGACATAGCTATGCAAATGCATTCACTGCTAAACTCGCCTGACGCGCAAACCGGTAATGCTAAACCAATCAATGGTCACCGGCCATCGCTTCCAACGACCGCATCGAATTCTCATGCCCTTCGGTACGCTGAGCATGTACCAGCGACACAAGCTATGAAGGCAAAGAACATCGCAGCCTTAACGTCCCTCGCAGTGTGCGGATTGTCCAAGGACGATCGCTCGAGCGCGCCCGGCAGTCGTCTCACTCGCCCCGAGCATCGCCGCAGAGTCCCGCAAAATTGCAGATCTAAGGGCCGCCTATGTTACAAGGCCTCGCCCGTCCGAAATTCTCCCGCCCATTGGAAGCAGCCGTGTATGCGAGCCCGACGTGGCGCTGGTAGCACGATATGACATCCCGAGAGGAGACTCACCGTCAAGCGCGTACTTTCTGGGAGAAAAGGTGCGCTCGCGGTTGCCAGCGCGGGCGCATACAAATGCACCGGGCAGTAATGCATGATGGCCCGGCAGAGACGACGCCGTCCGGTGCAGACATCTGCGGTGGAGAACCGTGAGCATGCACATTTGGTTGCGATGAATCTATTTGCTGACCTGACTCTCTGCGTATCAGGTCAGACAAGGGCTCTGCCGGCGGACGTCCGATTTCTATCCTCCGATAAGTGGTGAGCGATTACTTGTCTTATCATCCGCACGCTCGAGCAGCAAAGGGTTCACTGGCGTCTGGTGAGCGCTCTGGAGACCTACGTGCTAGCAAAAGTCTCCTCTATTCCGGAGGTAAGTCTCGGGATGCGACGTAGAGTGAGAAGGGCGATGCACAATGCACACCTTGCAATTGAACGGCCATCATGGTGTCTTCTACGAGAGCCCTGCAGGACGGCGATGAAAACACATGTAGAAGAACTAACCATCAAGAGTTCAAACAGACCTTACAGGAGCCTCCGGCACCGTCCAGCGCACAGCCTACGACGCATCACAGGCTCCCTAGACAGGCCTGAGGTGGTGCACCAACTCGACAACGACGTCTATAGACTTGCTCCGCTCACCGTCGTGCGTGGCTCTGAATCATGACGCGGAATAAACTCACACCTGTGACCTGCGTAGCGGAGCGCGTCACAGAATGCGTTTCAACGGCACGATGCGGGCTCGCTTTGCACCTTCCCTGGTGGTGTCCTGTAGGGCGGCTCGAGTATATTGTGAGACTCGAGGCCTACTTGGACAGCGGGAAGAACCTACATTTCCAAAGATTTACGTTAATCAGAAGCACGCAATTTTTACAGCGTTCGTCCGGTCGGCTGCCCGTGCAGGGGCAGCGTACCGAGATACCGAGACCGTGTCCGCGCTCAGGTCATGCCGACGGTCGTACGCGCGCTGGCATGTTCGGCGCTTAGAGCGCCGAGTACGCGCAGGTATCCTTGGCTGACGAGCTGTGCCTTCTTCCATACGGAAGGCGGCCTGCGTGTGCATGCTGGCGAAGTCAGCCAGCGGACGCTTGCTGACGTCACGGGGAAAGGGCAGGCCACGGCCAATGCCGGAGCCATCAGCTTCGTGGCGGCCACGTGCAGTACAGGTCAGGTCTCTTTCCCGACCGCCATGTTCGATGTCACTCGCCCACACCGATCTCATCCTTCTAGGTCATATCCCATCTCGCTGACATTTCGTGACATGCCAGACCTGCGGCGATCTCATAGTCACGCATGACAATATCCGCCAACCGAGGACCTCGTGACGACGAGCCCACGTCTCCAGCTTCGCCATCCTCGAGCCTCTCACCGGACCCTCGGCATACGCCCGCACCTGCACTGCTCTCTTGGGCATCATTCTGCTCTTGGACCAGCAACTCCACGGTTATTGTGCTGTATGTGGATGCTTAGCTCGCATCCCTGGTCCGAGGTTTGGCGATGCAGGAGCCGTCCTGAGGCCGCCGACGGCCTGCTATCTGCCCACCTGAATTCATCTCCTGGTCGAGGTACGTGCCCTCCAGACTCCCCGCTTCCATTCTTGCCCTCCTAATCCTGTCACGGTACGTCCAGAATGGAGAGCAGCGGCCGGACGAATACCCAGCATGACCGGGGAGACCTCATGTTTCCATAGTCTGCAACTCTCTAGCGGGATTGGACGGGTCTCATGAACAGCTGGCCGAATAGGAGCGGCGAGGACTGGACGTAATGAGGCAGGCTCCGGGCGTGCAGGTGCGTGGCGCGTATTACGTTCTCGCCTCGCGCTCACCCTTTATTTGGCTTTCCCGCAGCCGTTCGCTGAATACGAAGGCGTCGACTATCCCTTTGAGTCCTTCACTCACGCAATATCCTGCCTGCTGTCTCGGAGCGTACGAAGAACGTCCCAGGGCCACGATCAACGTTGCCAATTTACCTCCCCGACGGAATGTCCACCCTCCACCTTCCCGTCACCTACGCCGAATTGGCCACCACGCTTCGCCGCATTACTATGCCAGTGGTGGCGACGTCCTCCATACCTCTACCAAGCGACAATTTCTCCCGTGCTCCAGCAAAACTTCGCTTGCCAATCCCGTCGAAGGCGTAGTCTCGCGCTGACCGGGCACGTCGTGATATACGTCGTCCGACGTCGCCCGTGCGGCCCGCGAGCTGCCTACATACCGCGTTCTCTCCTACATTTGCCTCTCCATCTCCTGCGTACGACGAAGACGGACGCTGCATCCCAAGCGTGCCCCCAACGCAGGCCACAAAGCGCGTGCTTCGCATCTCGCGCAGGGAGCTCCCAAACAGCACTCGAGGACCTCGCGATGCTCCCGCCAACAGGTGCTTATTCGTTCGTTCGCGGCCGCAGTCTGTCTTCGGCATCTCCCTGCTACGGCACAGAAGACATAGGAGTCGCTCGCCGCCAATGGGCGCACCCACGAGCCACAATTGCCTCCCCGCTCTATATCGACCAGCCGCTGACCGCGTCGTTGGTGGTGCCCCGCTTCAAGGGCTCAGGCATTAGCGTGCACGTCACGCGCGCCCTCGTCCCCGCAGCATTCCGTCCCGGCCCAATCATCTTCAGGCTCACGCTTTGCAGCACGCCGAAGCGGCACACTTCGGCGAGTTCCACACATGCTAGCACGCACGATGGTAGAGCACCACCATCCCAGACCTGCCAAGCCCGTCCGTCGTTGCTATCCGCCGACGTCTCAGGCTTTCCAGACCCCCGACACTCCCTTGAATAGACCTTCGCGCGCAACCACTGCCCGCATCGCTGCATCCTACGCACAGTCAGCTCCAGCTGCCGCGCAAGGCCCTTTATCGTCCTGTCATCTGAGCAGCGCCACGACCGGGCACGGTCGCGTCGCGCCGCCTCGACCAGCGCCTCGACCGCGTCTCGACGACACTCGCAGCGCGGGCTTGCCCTCTTCTGCGCAGGCTCGCTCGAGGTTGGGACCTACTCCGCAGGACCCGCATCCTTGGCCTCTCTGGCTCCTCCATGAAGCCCGCAGGCTCTCTGCTGGCCGAGCGTCCGTCCATCTCGCCGAGGCTTTCTTCACGGCACGCACTGTCGCCATTGAGGGCGGCCCCGAAGGCTGGGCCCCGAGAGAGTCTCACCGTAGGGACGCTGTGCACCACTTCGAGGCTCATGCGCGGACATTCGACGCAGCTCGGCGCTGGGAGTCGACATGTCGTCCGAGGGGAGAAAAAGGCCAAGAGGCGCACGCGGATCGGGGACAGACGAGAGGATCTACGCCAGAGCCTCGCGCTGCATTACGCGGGACGAACGCTGGTTCTCCTTGTACGTCCACTGCTCGTTCTCGAGTTCAGGATCCTCTCTGACCGCTCCATAGTGCCGTACCAGCCATCTCCCTCCAATCACGCCAGGCAGCGGCACTGGAGGTGGCGTCGGCGGTCGACCGCCAGGGCCGCGGGACGCGCGGCTCGAGCGGCGGCCTGTGACGTTCTGAGCTCTCCTGAGAAGGATAGGGCGCGCCGCTGGGCGTGGCCGGGTCTGTGGTCGCCACCGCTGTGTGTCTCCGCGGTCGCACCGTCGAGTCCTGCGGGAAGCCCAACCCGGTCGACACAGATGCGCTGTACGTGGTACCAAAGGACCTGCGCACGGTGCTGGGCGACGATGGGCTTGCGCGGCGTAGGGTTCGCTAGGGCGGCGGAAAGGCCTGGGCGTCGCTTCGAGCGCGAAGGAGGTATGTCGTCAACTGTCTAGACTCCGGGGTATCTGTGCTCACAATCCGCCCAGAATCGTCCACGCGCACCTTCCGTACCCGAGCGACGTTCGCGGACGTCTAGCAGGGAGGTACGCAGACGGCGCGCACTACGCCGCGGACGATCGCATTCAGGACGACTGTGCTCCACCGTCCTTGTTCGACGCCCAGCTTGCATGGAAGAACGTCATCTGCAAATGCGGTCACATGAAGTTGTAAAGCAGCGCGCCTCCCGCGCGCAGGGCTGCCTTGCTGTCGCATTCGAGGTCGTTCCTCGATGCTCTCGTCAGCAGAGGCTCTATCTACAATCTGCACCTGGTACGTCCCTCCAGTCGTAGCAATCCGTTTGAGCCGCCAGACTCACGAGCTATCCTCAGATAGCTACAATACTCTTGGTTCATCCCCTCTTCGCTCAAGGTTTTCCAGAGATCGTCGATGGTCGGGCTGAGCGTATCTCTAGCGTACCACTCTCTCACATTCGCCTCGGATCCCCCGTCGTGGCGGTTTCTGTCGAAGATAGCGCCGGCGCGGCAGCGTTGGCGCGACGCGAGCCGGCATAGCCGCGCCACACCGGTGGCGGAGGCAAATCCTCCTCGCGATCGTTCGGCTTTGCAGTTTTCGTTTCTCCTTTCGTCGCGGTCGCTTCGGACTTACCTTAGATAGTAGTCCACGGCCTTATTACATAATACGACCGCTACCGTATATATAGCTGCCCAGGGCCTGCCACGACGCTCAGAGACTCTTTGCCCTCTGAGCGTGCGTATCCTCTCGTCTACACGGACTTCGAACCCTCGCTAACTTGTTCATTAGTTGTAGGACTAATCGTCCGTGCTAGGTACATAATACAGAGACTCTTTGCCCTCTGAGCTTGTAGGACTAATCGTCCGTGCTAGGCCTCGCTTGCGAACCGACCCGATTGTCGGTACCCTCGCGTTCTCGAAGCGTACCCGCTGTACACTTCTAATAGTTTCTCCTGACTCTGCTGCGCATGGCATATCGCCGGTTGTCGACTGATGACCAAAACCCTGGGCTGCGCAGCCTCGACTCGGCACCAGGCACATCAGGCCCGACGATACCGGATATCGTCCTGCTGGGCCTTCGCGGGGAGCCTCTTATGCGGACGTTTGGACGATGGCACATATATCCAGCCTCTCCTTTTGTCGAAGCTGTCTGCCCGTCGGCTGTTTGTTGGGGAAGCAGCCAGAGGTGGGGCTGTTGTTCATGGCGTTGGATGCTAGGATGACCAGGACGACGCTGCGTGCAGGACTTTGGGAACCTGTCGATATGGTCGTACACGAAAGGCGCCTGACGGCATGTCGCAGGATATACCCCAGAGGCTATCGTCAACAGCTTGGCTGTGCGCCACCGCCGGGCGCATCTGACGATGCTCGACGCTGGTGCCATTTGGAAGCCGACTGGCTGTGCGCGAGGGGAATTGGATGATGGAAGCCAGGTGATGGTGCTCAATGGTATGGGTTCTCAATGCGCCCTTCGAGCAACCGCTAAAGTATGACATACAGAAGGCGGAGATCCTGGCATGATGTCTGCGTCTAGGCTCAAGAAGACAGCTATAGCCGCGCTCGCCTTCAAGACTCAGGCCCATTTGCCACAACCTCATGATACGCACGCCGAGTGTTCGTTTATCTAGTACGTGTATTGCTTTCTCTAACGTCTGAAATGCCATTGACCGCCATCCAGTAGTGCACCGCCTGTCGCGGCCCCATGAGTCCCGGTACTATAATGATAGCTGCACCAGCGGGTACCACGTCCTTCGTGGCACCTTAGCATCTCAGAGTCTGGACGAAGGCCGACACTTCCAGCCTACAAGCAGCGCAACTCACTAACGTGCTGTTGGCACCGACTGCGACTGCACGCGCCGGAAGCACGCCGCGCTGGCGACCGGCATGCTCGGCACGCCGGGGAGCGCAGCCGTCTCGGACTACGTGCCTCCCCCGCGCACGGTTCCGGCATTTGACACGCCTGTGCCTTCCCTCGGCGCGTTCCGTCGTCGCTCGGCCGTGACCGCGGTGCAGCGGATCACTAGCGGGCGTCGTCTTGCTATCTTCTGCCATCTGTTCCAGAAGACATGGCTAGATGGGTGCGCAACCGTTGGTCACTCTGGCGTTACAGCGCTCACGCCAAATTCCGCCAACAAGCTCGGTTACCCCAGCAGCGCAGGCGTCATTCAAATCCCGTCGGTCATCAAAGCAGGAGGCGACTTTGGAGCTGTCCGTGCAGCTTGGCGAGCACCACTTATCGTGGCGAAATCTGCCCAGTTGCTCGTATGGTATCGGTGACTGTTCTATATCAAAATACCGTCCTGCAGCTGATAATACATAATCAATACATTATTTCATACATATTGGACCAAATCTTGCAGTCGCAAAGGTCGTGTTCGTCGTCTGTACACAACCTTCGCGTGCGCAGCACTAGTAGCCGAAAATGTCGTCAGCAGCAGATATTTAGATTTGTGACAGGCCGTCGGACCTATCGAATCACGTCTCGTTCTCTCGTTCCTTCGCGGCGTTCTTGCCTCCGCTTCCGTTTAGTTCTGCAGGCACTTCCGGGGTTCGCTCTATATCTTCTGAGGCAGCTGTCGCCTGCTGAGTGTCCCTATCGACCTCTGTTGGGCTCTCCGCTTGGTGTGTACCCTGTTCCCGCTTCTCTACTGTTGTCCAATATTCGACCATCATCTGAAATGGTAGAAAGAGCCTCCGCTCCTGCACCTCGAGGGCGCCCTGTGCGGCCAACCTAGGCATACACGCGTGTACAGCCGGCTCGAGCTCAGCGAAAAGATCTTCAGGAATTTCCACGACAAAGGTGTCCATTCCGACGAAAGACTCGCTGGCGTGCGTGTCGAGCTTGGTGAGGCTCGAGAATAGGGAGGGCAGCTTGAGGAGATCCTTCCGGGAATATGTGTTCCAGAGTTTGAAGACAATGCGCGACACATGACCGGTGTTGGTGAGTGTGAACACCATGTCGTGCATATGCATCACTGAATACGTGAGAAGGGGAAAGACCAAGGATATTCCGGCCTCATTATGCTTGGGAAGCTGCCGGAGCATTGTAAAAATATGGCGTGCCTCATCCCTGTCCAGGAGCTGAAGCCTATGTCGCCGATACCTGCTCTGCGTGGTTTGAATCGAAGCTGTGCGCGTTGGAAATAAACGCAGCAGCTGCCACGGTGCATTGCTGCTACCATTGACGGAAGGGAAATGGTTTTGAGGATTGCGAAATGTCGGCGCGAGCGGGAAGCGCGGCGTCACAATATCGGCATCTTCTAAAGTAACTTCACTCAGAAACAAGGTTGAACCATAGCCCTTGGTACCTTTGGCCTGACGTGACATGCAAAATGAAGTGGCAAAGGCGGCGAATCGAGCGAACGTTGAGAATTGAAGCCCCGTTATTTCGACAACAGCGACGCGTCGAGGCGATGGAAACGGAATTGTGCGTGGTAGATCGTAGAACGGAGTGCGAGGTGCACGAAAAGAGTTTGCTGCGTATCCGGCTCCTGGATTTCGGGTTACATCCACTTCAATGACCCACAAATTTGGGAAAAGCGAGTGAGGGAGCAAATGAAGGACAAGATGAACCCAAGGAGGAGAGGGGCATGGTATCATTAACCTGAGCGTGATGACCTCGACATATGTTCCGATGTTCATCCCCAGGGTTTGGACTTTCGCGAATTCAATCAAGCACTGGGCGTCGTCCCGTGTGCAAAGATGTATGTCTTTGAAGACAGGTGCCCTGGCATGTAAGGCCCAATACCGGCTGACGAGAGACATTCTTCCATACATCTGCTTCGTCTCTCTGTCGGTGAGCAGCCCGGAATAATTGGGATCAGGCAGCGAGTGATCTATAATTCTTTTGAATATCTCCTGGGGCACTCGTTTGGAGGCGGAGACGGTTTGCGCTGTATTCTGTGTACGCAAATAACATTTTCATCGTGCATGCAAGCATGGTTCAAAGGCACACGCACCTGAATCTTGGATGCCATGGAACAATATCGTCCGTAGTGGATGTATTCGCCATGTAGCACTTATAGACAGGGCACGCCGGGCTTTCCATGCAGGCCACTCTTAATTTCCATCGAGCACTGCCATCGTTCTAACATCCTGAGCCTCATCATTTGTGATACCGCTGCCAGAAATCGCAGATCATAATGCATTCTGTTTAGTACAACGATGGCATATGCAGCCTTTGCCCATAAATCGGCGAGCATCAGCGCAATTTCTCTCACGCTCGCTCGCTGAGTATCTGCTGAGCAACCTGAGACGGTACAGTGTATCACGCTATATCCCTGGTTTATTTTTACGCGAGGTCAATATCGTTCTGCTCTCCCTACACTCTTTGAAGGTCGCCCTGCCTCTTTCCACTGCAGGTCATCGGCAGTGCCCAGATTTACATCTTAAAGAATCGAGGCTAAGTCTCACCGTGATATGACACTCGAAGCACTTGCTACACTTGTCGTTCTCCATACCAATCTTGATGTACAAGCCCAACATAAACTTTCCAATGATACGCCTCCGCTGCTCCCTTGCACTGATACTACGCAGTTTTACTATTGATACAGGCCAGATACATGCGTACTTGACGGGCAGCCATTTGAGTAGCAGATTGTAAAGATATTCGCCCAGCCAGAATATAGCACTCACCCGCCTACAGATTCCGAATATACATCCGACCTATAATAGGAGTCACAGACATTCTACTGTTAAATTTACCCCATTAGAGGCTCTGCAGCTAGTGCCATGGGAGCCAACTGCAGTGCATTTCCTATCACGAGTCTCTAGTCGCAAGGTGTGTACAACAGGGCTGAAAGCTACAGTGATAGCTTCGGTCGTTTTTTCCTTAATAAGCAGCTGGATACACGATCTGTAAGTATGCTTATCAGATGGCACTGGACGGCGGTCCCGAAGATGCACAGCCTACGACAACCGTTCACACTCTTGCGTGTGGCGCACATGTTAGCGACCACAATTCGCTGTGTAGGGGGTACTGCTTGCGACATGATCGTCTATTTGCCCAGAGCCACCTGTGTCTTGTGTATTGCACATTACTCATAGGTACAGGGCGCGCACAAAGATACCTCGCATTTGCCAAAGCGGCTGGCCTGGTATAGCCTCGACGGTGCGACCGGTGTACGACCCGTGATCCGGACATTTTGATGCCACGCCGCCTTCTTCGTTCTTCGAACCATGTACGATCATGCTGTGTGGCCTGCGCTGTCCCTTGAGATATAGCGCCGACTCGTTACCCAGAGCGACCCTTAGAGTTTGCGATGCAAATATTCACGCTCCGCGCTGTGCAGCCCGCGGCCACATTTTGCAAAGTTGGCGGTCTGCAAGGAATGCGATTATCCATCAATGCATCACCATCCGCACGTCAGTCCTCTCGCTCAATGCGAGGCCATGTGGCTGTTTGAGAGGAATGTAGCATTCCACCATCTGGGCTCCCGAAAGGTCTGATAGTCATGCAGAAAATATAATCTTCTAAGGCATATATGCTGTGTCTGGCGCACAGAATCGACGCTGCACAAATATCACTGTAGCCGCTTACGCGTTAGGTCTGCTGCGGCACAGATCATGGATACCCTGTCAGCACGATATGCTCACGCATGTGAGGGTTGTATCTTTCACCATGACCACGTTAATGAATAAGATTCGATGCTCATCACATAGGTTTGGGCCGTTTGAGGTTTGGGCTGTGTGAGAACTGTTGAGATGCTGAGGACAAACATGTCCGGTTTGCATGCAATGCTCACTATTTTGGAGCGGCGTTCTCGATGCAGTGCACCGCGGGTCAGTTGGTTCCAGCATCGCTGTCCCATTCACGATCTGGAGGAAACAGCCGATAGCACCATGTCACAGATGAACGAAAGCAAGATCGTGAAGAGCACTGGTAACCTTAAGCATCGCTCACGTGCAAACATCGGCTGCTCCGACGCTCAATTGCTGCTTCACTGAATCACGATGGCAGCACTTGTCCTTCACTGCCGGCCATTGTTAGTCACCTGCGGATGTTGACCATTATGAATGTGTGGTATACCTTATCAGCCGCCATCGAGAGACAGTGGCGGTCAGTGAAGGACGATGGCGGACGCTGAATGCCAGCGTACAGACGCGGTAAGTAACATTGAACATCCGCCAATCTTATCTACATCTAGCCAAAATAGGCAAATATCGGCGGCGGAGGTCGATGGAGGTTGGTGGAGGTCGGTAGCCGCTGGTAGACACCGTGAGTCGGTGAACTTTCCCCCTCCGGGCATAAAACTCCCGATTGCTTCCGGAAGATGCAGCACCAGACGAAACCCAGGATTCCGTATTGGTCCGCCCCAGGCAGGCGCGTAGCGGGAAGCTATGACGATTGGATATCTCAGACAGCGCCATCACGCGGGCAGCGCACGCTTCCCGTCGCACAGCCCGCGCTGCTACAAATGACGGCAAACAGTCCATTATATTCCTGCCTCCGCTTGGTAGACATCCTTTGGAACTTCCGAGTACTCTCTCGTACGTCGCTGCCCATCGACAGCCACGACGGCTCGTCGCAGAAGAAAACGCGATGACTCAAACCCAGGATGACCATTACGTGCGATGGGTGCCAGGGAGTGCTCACTGCTGCCGAACGAGGTCATCCATGACACCCGCATCGGACGCCGACGCCAGCCGGGGGCAGACCGTACGCGCAGGCGGACGGAGACTCTTGCAAAGTGCACCACTTGGCGGATTGTCTGCGGCAAAGAATGTTAACATCGGGCCTACCACGAATCCGAAAGCTGCGTGTGCTCACCGAGGACAACGGTGACCGCCGTCGTGTCAGCGAGATAGTCGCGCTGGCTTGCATCCTGGCCGTCTGGCGGGAATCAATTAGCACCACGGCGCGGTGGGCAGGGCGCAGACGCACTGATGAAGTTCTTCCAAACCGTGCCTTCGCCTACACGTGGATTTGTCAGTACGAGGGCGCATGCGAGGAGTGGGCGACTGACTCCGGTTCTCGGTCAGTGGGACGCAGCGCGTCGCGGACCCGTCGCCACCTGCTACAAACGTCAGTCGAGTCGTTCGACGCGCAGCACGAAAACACGTGCCTTGCGCGTTCGACGCCTTCGGCTGCTCGTCGCAGTCGTACCCTACGCACGCCGTCAGCGTACACTCGTCGTGCCCGCGGGGTGGCGCACGCACCGTACTTGTGTGCAGGCCACTTGCCGTCCGCGCCTGTGCCCGTGCCTTTGTTGCTGCACTTGTTCGGCTTGAGCTTTCCGCACTGCGAGTCTTTGCGCCGGGCGGCTGCGTCCGCGCGTGCGACGTTGACGGTCCAGGCAGCCTGCGCACCGCCCTGCTTGCCTTTGGCGCAGATTGTCAGAAGTGTAGGGCGAGAGCGTCGTGGAGTTGGGGAGGACGCACAGAAGACGTAGAAGCACCAGTTCTCGCAGACGTCGGCGTACCTGCGCAGCGCTGTCAGACAGGATGAGGGGAGAAACATGATGAGACTTACGTGTTACAGTCGATATGGTATGTGTACACCTTCGCAGGAGCAGCAGACGCAGAGCTTGAAGCGGCGCTCGCGGCACGCCTCATGTGGGCAGCCATGTCCGTTGACTCGGTCGGGTCAGAGGTATTGGACGTGGAGGAGTTGCCCTGAAGCGAGGCAAACCTGCGACAATTGTTAGAGAGGCACGAGTGCGAGTTTAAAGTGGAATTTACAGGGCTTGATGCGTATTATCGCCGTCGGCGGGCATCTCCTGAGGATGCCCGTGGAGGTGTGCATGTGCGTTCTCCCCTTCATGTTCGCCGTCGATGTGCGGAGATTGCTGCGGCTCGACAGACGGATTGCTGTAGTGTAACCAGTCGTTGAAGTTCTTGTATGGGATCTGCGACCCGGTCTTTGTGGAAGATATGAGGCGGATTGTGCAACGCTCTTATGGTAACCGAATACGCACCGCTGTCCACGAGATGATAGAATACCACCAGCCAACAACGGTCCTTCTGGTGAGCGAACGTCAACTCAGCTCTACGAGCAAAGGCAGACACGTACACTGGAGGAAGGTTGAACGAGCCCATGTCCAAAAGCGTGTCGTAATAAAACTTGACGAAGTCCTCTGTACACGTCCCAAATTGGCGCATGGCTGGATTCGAGCGTGAAATACCTACTAGGTTGCACCGGACATCCACCTGGCGCCCATGCGCACGGACCGACGATGCTAGCGTAGAGCTACCAGGATAGCGACGTGACAGACGAGCCGGTCGAAGGTGGAGTAGTACTCACGTTGTAGTCGAGACTGGGCTCACGCGCAGGATCGAGGCATCGTCCAGTACTGCAGCATAGTGCTTCTAGGAACGGCTCCAGCTGCGATGCGCAAGAGTCAATATGAAAGGTTGCACGGAGAAGTTTATGGTGCGTACACCAGCGCAGGTCGCAGCCGCCAGACAGATTGGGCTTGACCAAAGTTTTCCCTTGAGAATAAAGTTCAGCCATAAATCTGAGTGGAGGTGTAGGTAAGAACGTACCGATGACAGACATTGTTGAAAGACAAGGTTGCATGACACGTCGGGGGAGCCGTAGCAGATCTGCGCAGGCATCTGTGCCGCAGCGCGGGCGGGCGGTGCCAACGTAGAGGCCAAGGCGGGCAGCGCAAGAAGCGAGCGTATGATAGTAGCTCTGTACATAGTGTAAAGATTAGGTCAAATGCCTCGCAAAGCGCGACCCTCATATATGGCATGCGCCCATAGCTTGGCGGCAGAGTCGCGCAGATCAAACCAGCGCATCTTATCCTGACACGCCGCGCGCGCAGGCCACCAGCGTGCTTGCGATCATTGTACAAGGTTGTCAGGAGCTCTGCGCTGGGTCTCTAGGACACCGAGCGCAGCACTGCTGAAGTGCCTCCGGCATCTGTTCGGGCGAACAAGGCAAGTGATGGCGTCAGCCGGGGCCACCCCAAGAGCAAAACGCGATAACTACCCACCAGAAGTGGGTGTATCACACCGTGAGGCAGACTCCAGCGGCGTTCGTAGCACCACTGCACGTACTGACAGCGCTGAGCGGCAGGCAAAAATTGTGTTCAGAGGTCAGCCCCGGCGTGTATAAAAGCGCAATAAAAGCGTACATCCTCACTAGCACTAGCACTCTTAAGTAGACGCTAACACGTAACTCAAGAGCATCCCATGGCCGGTTGGTTACGAGGAGAAGGAGCGAATTCGCAGACAAGGCTACCGAGGGAGGAGGTGGAAGGGAGCGATGTCCCGACGGCGCCTACTCTTGGCACCTACCACGCGAGCACGGATGCCGGTCCGGCCGTTAGCGCGCTAGGGCGAAGATGGTTGGGTACCGCGTTCGAACTTGGACTCCATGCACGCGTCTGGACACGCTACCTTCAAAATTGGAGCTCGACCACAGCACGTCCGTATTCCGTGACGCATTTTGAGGACGCCTGGATTCTGCCGCACAGCCGGTCGTACAAACTGCGTACCATCACGAGCCCGGCAAATTGTGTACCGGGCGATATTTTGGGACGCCTACCAACCCCGCGGCACCCAGATGTGCGAGGCACGTCTTCTCTATGGATGTACGTCAGAACGGCACTGTATCAGGTACGCTAGCGTGCCTTTGGTGTGGTGAATGCTCCTGACCTTGTGCGCAGAAAAGGGGAACAGTGACGCGCGTAGGCCGTCAAGATACTGTAGAATTACGACCAAATCGGACGAGGGTATGACAGTGACAGGTGCGCACCGAACCGGATGACCGGATGACTACCGGATGACCTATGACATCCGGTGGCCATCCGGATGACAGGCAGCTGGCGCCGCAGGCGCGAAAAAAATTGGTATTTATTCGTATTTTATCCTACATGTCATAACCGGATGAGCTCTCGATGACACCTGACAAGTGCAATATACCGGACCGGATGGAGGTCCTATGACCGATGACATCCGATTTGGTCGTAATTCTACAGTACCGCTGGTCGAACGTAGCGACACGATCCAGCACTTCACATGAAAAAATACAGTGCGTGTTGTGCATGGTCACGCGTTCACGCATGACAACGGTAGCGAGGGGCGGGGCCAAAGCGCAGGCCGCAAGCGCGTTTGGCGATGTCGACATCGTGCTCGTCTTCGTCGGTACGTCCCTGGAGAGCACTATTGCGGCCATCTCGCTGAATGTGACGTAGATTTTGCTCTGAGGGTTGCCTCGTAAGCATGAAAATCCTTTGTCATCTTCTCTACCTTAGCCTTAACGCGTTTCCAGACGTTCGTGCTTAGGCAGAGCTGCAGTGGCGATTCGGCAACAGAGCTACATCTCAGGACCTCTCCAACGCCCCTTTGATGCCCTCAACCAGGAACGCGCTGCTGGGGTCCCAGGACACTCGATGGTCTCTCGCACCGGGAGGACGTGCTTAATTTATGCCGCTTCCAGCAGCTGCCTGGTGGCGTTGGCCAGAACAGACCTACGGAACACGCCAGGGATCAGGAGTGCAGTTGACATCAGGTTATGTAAGGGCTCAAGCGCGATTATAACACAAGCCTTGACGTCTCAGCTACGGTCGAATTCCGTGTCAAGCGTTTCAAGTTCCAGGGAAACGCTCAAAACCGGTGCAGTGCCCATATGCTCCTGATCAGGAGCTCTGCTCAACGGACACGCGCAGTGACGCGTTTTGGCATCCTATCCCCCATGCTATGCTGCAGGACGGAGACGTTGTCTGCGGCGACGTCGAACAGCAGCACGCCGGCATCCGTCGGGTTCTCTTCGCGCAAGAAGCGCACGCCTTCGCGGCTGCCGCGCGCCGTGCCTCAGAAGTTGGCCTCCGGCCGCGCCATCTTCCTGCACGGATCCTCGATCCCGCAGGCGAGGAGACGGCCTGCGCGTTTGACCGCGGCTTCGATGTGCACGAGGCGCGCTGGGTGCCGCCAGTGCATGCGCGACCTCCTCGGGGCGCGTGGCGGCGAGCGTAGGCACGAAGAGCCTGCCGTCGCCGCATCCTGACGTGACGTTGCGCACGTCCGTGGGCTCTTCCAGCGTCACGATGACCTTTCTCCCTCTTCGCGGGAACAATGTCCGAGGCGTCGGCGCCTGCACAGCCTCGGGACGGCGTGATGACCGGGAGGTCTTTGCGCAATGTCAATTGGAGGGTCACGTCGCGGCCATTTATGTCCAGGCAGACACAGCGTCGACATTGCTCATACGCGCCATCACCGCCCATGGCGCCCTTGATTATCGGGCTCCCATCATCCCGCAGCTCGTACGCATTGTATATGAAGGCGCATAAGCTACAGAGATCCGCAGAATCGACATGGCCTCCCCGCATATCGTCGTCGTTGCTCACACAGCATGGGGTACGTCTGCCAGCCGTCACGAGGCTCGGTGGCTGAATAACAATTCCTCAGGCCACATCCGCCCGCTTTGTGCTCTGGTCGCGCGCCTCGTCAAGCTTCGCAACTCGGAGCTCGACGTGACGTTCTTCACGAACAGTAGCCTCCACGCGAAAGTCGCTGCTGAGGTTGCTCGCAACTTCGAGGAAGGAGAATGGAAGTATGAAACCCGTATCAGGTGCGCATCGTGTCCGCTCTTCGGTAAGCCGCGCTGCTAAACGTCAGGTTGATCGCGGCGGTCAGAGTCGTTGGCTTGCCGAGCAACGAGCAGAACCCGTTCGATGCTACCAAGCTCAACGATGCCTTCGAGGTGCAATTTCGTGCGCTCGCCTACGGGCAGCCAATATACTGCGCTGCCACGGAGACGCAGCTTCCGCCGAAGAAGCGTCCTGACGCGGTACTCGTCGATGTACGTCCATAACCGCGTCTTTCTCTGTGACAAAACCCTCCTTTTGGTCCACCTCATCGTTAACTCCTGCTGACGCGTCCGTCAGATCTTTGGCATCGAGCTCCTGCGTATTGTGCGCGCGGCAAGCCCACAGACGAAGGTATGGGCCTCTGGTCCGGGCTCCGTGAGCATCATGTACACGGTCCTCGGTCCCTTCGGACGGGATAGCGCCGGTCTCCTCCAGAGGCGCGTTGATGAACACATGGCCGCCACCGGCAAGGACCTCGTCCAGGCCTCACTTGAGGTACGTGCTCCCATGCATCGTGTTCTGTGCGCACGATGAGCTGATAGAAGTTGCTGCAGGTCGTGGCGAGCCCGAGCGACGAGGTTGTCGAGACTCCGGGCTTCCAGCCGATGTACAAATACGAGAACTTCCCCCAACAAGTGCGTCTGTCGTGCACCATACACCGCTGATCTGCGGCCAGCCCATCATGGACCTGCCTATTATCGGCCTGCTGCATCTCGGTGCCTCCAGGTGCGTGCTGACGACCACTATCGTATCTTCCGCTCATCATAGCTCTCAGCCTCATCCACGAGTGTGATGCTTTTGTCACAGCGACGATGCCGACCTACGATCCACCCGCAGGCATAAATGCCTTCGACGATTTCTTCGCGCTCACCGGTCGCAAGATGTACCTCCTCGGCCCGCTCATACCTGACACGAAGCGTGCCACTAATGTCAGCGCGCAGCAGGCGACAAATGCGCCTCAGATCACGACGTTCCTGCAGGGCGCGGTCGAGCGGTTTGGCGAGAAGTCGTTGGTCTATGTGGGTCTGCGAGCGATGCGCTGTGGAGGTAAGCTAACCAGTGCCTGAGTGTAGATCGCGTTCGGTAGCATATTCTGGACGACCCAGCCGGACAGGCTCTGGACGCTGCTAGATGTGCTCATGGAGCGCAAGGTTCCGTTTGTAAGTCCACTTTCATCTAGTATCTGCTATGCTTTAGTCGTAACGCTTGCTTAGATCCTCAGCCACGCGTCGCCCTTCGCGCAGATTCCAGATGAAGTCGCGCAGAAAGTGAAGGCCTCTGCGCTCGGCATGCTCACGCCCTGGGCACCGCAGCAGACTATCCTTGAGCATCCTGTACGCCTGTCTCTCCTCTTTAACCGTACGATTAGCTCATGTACCGCCAGGCTACTGGCTGGTTCGTCACCCATGCCGGCTTCAATAGCGTCACCGAAGCCATCGACGCCGGCGTTCCCCTGTGCGTTCTCCGTCTCACTATCTCTCCAACGCACGACTGACACCGACCCAGGATCTGCTGGCCCTTTGGTGCAGACCAGCCGCTGAACACCCAGCTCCTCACCACAGAGCTCGACGTCGCGTACGAGCTCACCGAGGTGCGCACCGGACCGCACGCACGCAAGCCCGTACATCGCACCGGTGTCGCGCCGACGTGCACACTGGAGTCAGTACGCGCAGAGACACAGACGGTCCTGGACAAGGCGTTCGGCGAGGATGGAGCGCGCAAGCGCGAGAACATACGCAAGCTCCGCAGCGCGTCGAGGGAGCTCTGGGGCCAGGGCGGTTCGGCGCGGCTGGCGGCGTTGGAGCTGCTCGAGACATTGAATTAGCGAGGACGTCAAGTGTATGTGCACGAAGCGATAGATCTCATATCACCACGTGTAATAGCGCCGTTGTACGGTGTGTCAGAAGGGCTCACGATGGTACATTGCTAGATGCGCCCCACACTCCGTTGTTTATGCTCTCTGAGTACAGGAAAACTGAGGACGATGACTGCGTAGCTAGCCGCTGTACCATCGCAGACGGTCACTCTTGTAGGCGCAGCGCGGTAGCATGAAGGAGAGAGATATGATGGACATGGAAGGGTACAAAGGGGCGGCTACGTCTTCTGCTCTTTGCTTCGGGCGAAAAATGTCTCGAGCTCCCGAGCAGTCTCTTCGGCGTGGGTGACGATGAGGTCGTGTATTGCGCCTTCGAACGTGGTCAAGGTTGCAATGTCGTCTCCTATCAACCCGCGGACGTGCGCAGCGAAGGTATACGGCACCACGGCGTCCTTTGTCCCCCACACAAGCAGCACCCGCCCGTCGGGCGCGCCAGCCTCCATGCGCTTGCGCATCTCCTTCCCGAGCTGCACGAAGGTCGGCGTGAGGCCGCATATGGGGCCGTCGCGGATGGTGCTCGCGACAGCAGCGTTGAATCCGGGGAGGTTTGCGCTCTGGATGTGGACGATCTCGTCGAGAGCGCTATCGAAACGCGACGCGCTTCCCGACAGGCGGCGGAGATACACTCGGAATGGCGCGCTCGACCGGACGAGCTGTGCGAGCGGCGATGCGAGGAAGCGGAACATGCGCGGGAGGTCCGAGGGCGTCACGATACCCGTCGGGGCGATGAGCGCGACGTTGTCCCGGACAAGATGTGGGAACTGCACCGCGAACGCCGCAGCGATGCTGCCGCCCATCGACGCTCCGCAGATGTTCGCGCCGTCCCAGCCTACACACTGGAGTAGTAGGGCAAGCTGTGTTGTAAACAGTGGGACGTCGTACGTCGTCTGTGGGGCGTCCGAGTAGCCGCGCCCGTAGAGGTCGTAGAGAAGTACGCGAAATCCGCGTTCGGCCAGGAGTACGGCAACGTCTTTCCAGATGAGCGCTGGCATGCTGAGGCCCGGAATCAGCACAATCTACGCAGCGCTCCCGCCAAATCAACATGGTACACATGGGGTTAAACGCAAATGGCATACCTTGGTCCCGTCCTCTGGACCTAGCAGCCAGTACCTCGTCCGCCCGAGTGGGAGGCTTGCGTACGCCCCTCCAGTGAAGGCATCCTCCGGATAGATCTGCCAGCTCCTGAAATGCGTCGGAAGAGTCGCAAGCGATGGATGCACCAAAACGGCCTTGGGTATATGAGGGGCAGAGTTTAGAAAATAGAGAGCGACGAGAATCGCAGGCAGCGCGAGGAGAGAGAGGATGATGTACTGGGAGGAGGGCGCGGATGTCGCGAACGCGTCGACCAAGTTTGAAAGCATGTGTGCAGCGGTTGGGATGCACTCTTCCACAGTCGCTGTAGTGCGCGATGACGGAACAGGCCCAGATACTTGTGACATGTTCCAACGACGAGTGGATTGGGTCACGATATATATTCTGGCGGTAAACATGGTTCTATATGACGAATTACTTCGTCAGCAATCAGCATTATGGCACTTCACGTACAAGCGAAGGATCTGCTTCGCTTTCCCACGGCCAGCTCCTGCACGTTGGCAAACCATACGTCCACGTCAGATGACTGATGATAATGTAGTACAATCAGAGCATACCCTCGTGGTTGGTCCCCAGCTTCGCTTGAGTCAGGGGACTCAGATGTCTGTAAGCAGCGTGCAGCGGCACTACACCTTCGCACCGGAGAGGAAGTGGTTGGGGCGGTGAGAAGCCAATTAAATTTGAACCTGCGCGCGAAGGCCTGTCGATGATGTAATTCGGCAGATCGAAGCCATCTTTAAAATTTGAACAGTCCTAGCTAGCGATTCGAGAAGCCACAACGGATACCCAGTCACTCCTTGGGCAGGCTTGGCGCTTCCAAATTCGACTCGGTGGGTGCGCTGCTGCGGTCCGCGTCCTCGTCCATCGCCCACTTCTTATCGACCTCGCCATGCAGCGACAGGCCCTTCATCATCAAGGACGCGAGGACACCGATGCCCGAAATCCCTGTGAGCACCTGCCAAAGCACCCTGAGGCTCCCCGCAAACGCGACGCGCGCCTCCGTGCGCAGCGGCTCCTCCAGCGACGCGATCGCGGGGATAGCGGAGTACGCGACGGCCGCGCCCTGCGGGAACTGTGCGCTGAACGCGGGCGGGAGCCGCTGCGCGAGCTGCGTCTGCAGCACGGCGGTGCCGATGGTGACGCCCCAGACCTACGAGCTGACGTCAGCGGCGGCCGCGCGGGAGTGGAGGAGACGCACCCCGGCGAGCGAGCGGCAGAAGAACATGAGCGCGAGCGCGCGCGCATTCTCCTCCACGGGCAGTGGCGCAAGGACCGGGAAGTACGTCGCGGGGTAGAGCAGTCCGCTGCCGATGCTGAGCATGACGGAGAACCCTGTCGTCGCCGCGATGCTCGAGCCCACGGTGAGGGTCGAGAGCCCGCCGACAGACGCGATGTAGAACGCCCAGCCGGCCCACAGTACTTCGCGGTAGCGCTTCGTGATCGCGATGAATGCGCCGTTGAGAAGCATCGTCGGGCCGACGACAGCGTTCAGCCCGAGCAGGTCGATGCCGGAGCGCCCGGGTGATGCGCCCCAGCAGGCTTGAAAGAACGTCGGCAGGAAATCTGTAAGCGGGTGAGTGGTGGCCCTGAAGCATAAGACGATGGACTAATCACTTACACAGCGAGGTGACGGTGACCAGTGGAGATATAAAGCTCTGGATATAGCTATTGCATGAATTCAGCGGTACTGGACGGCGGACACAGGGCCAAAAATCGTACCCGCTGACTGTCGTCCTATTTGATATGAGGAGAAAAGGCACCTGGAAAGGGCCACAAAGGTCAGTGACAAGCGGCTCGAGTATCGCTAGGACGTACCAGTGGCTCCTTTGCAAGCGTCGCCTCGTAGACGAAGAATAGTACAATGGATCCCACGCCGGTGATAAGGGGGGCAAGCACTTGCGCAGAGGACCAGGGAAAACGAACGTCGGCCCAGCTCAGGGCAATAATGACGGCACTTGTGCCTCCGATAATGAGTAGGTTTCCTCTGGAACCGCTGGCATGAGCCTTGAAGCGACATCGCGAAGAGAAGCACTTACATCCAATCCATCCTCCCTAGCTTTTCTCGCAGAGATCCTCGGGGCGTCTTGACCCGCAGGAACAGCACGACTAATGCTGCGGAGAGTCCCGTCAGAGGAATGTTGATGTCTGACAAGCGCGACCGTCAGTCACACGACACAGGATCTCAGCATCGTTTGCCAGGCAACGCACAAAAAAGCCAGCGCCACAATCCTGGCTTCGACGCAAAAGCTCCTCCGATAATCGGACCCAGCGTAGCCGCAACGCCCCAGGTGCTGCTCCGCATGCGTTAGCGTCCGATGGTGCTTCAGCTGACGGAGGCCACTCACAAGCCGTTCAGACTGTTGTAGAGCGCGCGGTCCTTCAGCGGTACGAGGTCTGAGATTAGGATGCTCGTGCTCGACACGATCCCGCCACCGCCTGCACCCTGCACGGCTGACCTTAGCGTGAGAAAGCGTATACTTGATTATTGACACAGAACGTACTGCGAGCGGCGATGAGCCAGTTCATGTTCCGCGCCGAGCCGCAGAGCGCGCTCCCAAGGGCGAACAGCGCAAGCCAGACAAGTGCTGAGCTTTTCCGACCGAAAGTCTAGGGATGTCAGCAATATATCCAGTATGTATGGAGTGACTCTGCGCACCTCTGCGATTGCGCCGGAAGCTGGGAGAAGGGCTGTCGATGCTAGGCCGTACGCGGACGCAACCCAAACAAAGTCTCCGCTGTTCAGCTCGTGTGCAATTGTCGGCAGGACGGTCGAGACGGCGGACTGGAATAGAATGGGAGAGCTTAGTGCGCTGTTAGAGAGAATAGCTGTATCGTACGAATTCGAGTGCGGATAGGAACTGCGCAAGACAAATGGCGAGAAATACCAGCCAAAATCGCAGAGACTTTGTGACTGGTGTAGTTGGCGCATCTGCCTCTCCGTCGGACTTCGCTTCTTGCTCTCTCTGAGGGTCGACAGAGCCGGCCTTCTCGGTTACCCCGTCGACCTCAACCGCAACGACGTGAAGTTCGTCCGCGGCAGGCATCGCGGGAGCAAGTGTCTGGCCTGCGCAGGAGCGAAGGTGAGAGGGACACAGACGGCAGATGTGCCGGTGAGCAAACCATAGCCGTATCTCGTGCAGAACGTCCGGCTTTGACGTGTCCTCGTGTGGGTCGTGTGAGACGAAAGCTTTGCAATCAGCGCAGCCGCTTCCTTTGATTTGGGGCCTGTACGAGAATAGAACGAATATCAAAGAAGGCGTAGTGTTCTCTGCACCTTCGATGGCAGAAGCGACTTCCCTCAGCCTCAACCCAGCCTAACATCCGAGTGAGCTGGAGCATCTTCGCATGTAGGGGTACTTAGTCGGGTGGGATGTTGTCGAGATGGATGCCACGGTTCACTGATTACCGCAGGACGCAAGCGATCTGAACGGCGCAGGTACTCGTTATCTGCAAAGAAGTCGAAGTCGGAGCAGGCGTGGTTCAGTTCGAGGACGTGAGACTGTTGGGCGCTCTCTTATGTAATCCATTCTTGGCGCCAGGAAAGGAAGGTGCTGTTGAACAGCCTCATCTCCGCGGTCTGGGTGCAGAGACTGTGTTATCATGACTGGATATTCCGCGGAGCTACGAAGCGTGCACATATATCATCTCTCCATGCTTCGCGGCACATATTTATCAAGCCAGCCCCATGGCCCATCAAGCAGGCTCCCGCACAGACTTCCCTTCACGGTTCCGATAGAAGACAATGTCCCCTGACGGACTGTTGAGTTGTTGATCCGGAAAAATGAAGCCAACGTACCAGTATCTTCCACAAACTGACACTCGTTGTAGTTATCCCAGAGTGCTCGGAAAACCGGCTTGTCGGAGTAGAAGTAGTGTTCGCCGAGGAACGCCTTGAGGTGCTCGGTCGCAGCAGCGCCGTTATCTGCACGAGACTGAAGTCAGACGGGGGCCATTGGGCGTGGACAGATAATGCCACAAAAACTTACAAAAGGGCATCTTGGGGAAGAAATGGTGTGCCACATGGTAGTGCGAGATCCCGTGGAGGAAGAATCGCCCGTGCCAACCCAGGAAGTCGCGGTCCATCGTGGCAGCCGCGCCGCGCGCAAACGTCCACACGTTGGCGCGGTAGTGTGGGAGGACCGGGTCGGTGTGATGCAGGTATGTTAGCAGAACCAGCCAGTGGTTGACGCAGAACCAGGGCACGCCGTAGTACATGGCGACCGTCAGTGTGCCCCACTTTTGGCACGCCATCCAGAACGCCCACAGGGCTGCCGCCACTCCAATGTCTGACACGACAACAGCAGTTCGCTGTGTCTCCTTGAAGAGCACGGAATTTGCTGGAAAACAGGATCAGCGTGCGTCGCTGAAGGATAGAGCTGAACCTACGATTGAAATGACTCGTCCACTCTGGGTATTCTCTCTGGCCCGATGTGTTATATACTGGAGATAACGTTCGGCATGAGGAGCTAGCTGAGACTTGAATTGAGCTTACTGAGATATGCAGGGTACGCGAAGAGCTGCATTAGCACCATCTTGAAGAGCGTGTACACAGGCGCGTCGCCCAGGTATTCGTCGTAGTTCGGACCATCATCGGACGGCTCTGGGATCTTGTATTCGCTCCTCGTGTGCGGCACGTAGACCTCGTCGTTCTCCATCGAGGCGTGATTCATATGGTGGCGGTGGTGTGATATCTTCCAGCTGAAGTACGGCGTGAACATCGACGTGTGTATCGCCTGCCGATAGTTCTACTGTTAGATCATCTGCGGAACGCCTGCCTGCAACTGCAACTCACATAGCCAACCACATCAGATATCCATTGATGGTCGGAGAAGCCGCCGTGGCCGCACTATCACGTCGTCAGGTGCCGCATGGAGGAGGGCTCAGCGCTGTCATACCTCATGGCCGATGACCCATAGTCCCATGAAGACGAGGCCTTGGAACCACCAGCTGAAGTCCGTCAGCTATCGCAGGAGTTAGGCATTTAGCGTCAACATGGCACGTACTATACTAGCCACAAGGAGCACTTGAGGATCAGAGGGCCCCAAGCATTGTCGAAAGGAAACACCCGAGTCTCCCGGGCGTAGGCGCAGATGCTGTCGATGCGAAGGGCAGAAATCCACAGTGCGACGGCCATCGCGACGTCGCGCGCCAGATACGACATGGCGCGCGCGGTGCTGCGCACGAAGAGATGGGCCGGGACCGCCTTGCGGACGTCGTCCATGGTCCTGATCGTTCAGAACACGTGAGCCAAGAATGCGCATGGCGGCATGGAGTACGGCACGACGCACCAGTCAAAGGGCTTGAAGCCTGCGGTTTCGGCTACCTCATCTTCCGCGACCGGTGCTGTAGGATGGGACGCGGGACGTGCTGCGACTTTGGAGGAACAGTCTGAGGGTGCTGCGGCGTCCGCGACGCCTGAAGCCGTGCAAATGTGGCGGGAGTCTACGCCCATCGCTGTCGATAGAGAAGAGATTAACTCTGAGACAGCGCAAGTGACAGCGGTAGTTAGACGTACTGGAGTTATATCTGTGTGTGGCCGTACACAGGGTAGATGAATGCGGGGCTTTGATAAGCGTGTCACGAGAGATGAATTTGTGCGTTATGCGTGGGAGGCTACTACGCTCGGCCGAGGCCAGTGGTACGCTGGCACCATGTTTGTGGACGCCTCTTCACGCCCAAGATGTTGTCTTTCCATCTCGGCTGTCTTCGAGAGATCCTCTGTAAGTCCTCGCATCTTCGAGGGTGCCTTCGAGGAGAGCAGATCGGCACACTGTTGCGGCGGACATAGACACGCGTCTCGTACCTGCAGCTTCTCCTTCTCACCTAATGGCAGCTCCGCGGGACGTACCTGCACAAGCTGTAAGAGATATTCAATGGCGCCCACACGGGTCTCGACGCTTTAGAGCACAACTATTACATCGTAAAAGGTGATTGATAGGGCACCGCGAGGTCATGCGACTCAGGTCGCGGCTCCTGGACGACTTGCGGGCGCAGTGAGGAGCAGTGCAGGTCACGTACATCCCGGAAGCAGCGTGGCGTTCTCAGGCGTCGCGTGGCGAAACATCTTTTGCCAGAAGTACATGAATTACTCAGAGGCGATAGGGCATCTTCATGAAGGCCGGTCATATCGTCCTGAGAGAGCGTGTAATACGCGTCAAAGTCGGCGAGCACAGAGCAAAGAAGACACACATTACAACCTTGGGAGAGTACCGCGGTAACGCCTCAGCTGCGATAGAAGCATGGACAGAGAGCTGCAGAAGCTGAGGACGGGCAATCTGCGTGGCGTCGTGTTGGGAAGATAAATTTACCCACACTTATTGTCGCTTCGTCGATGGGATAAAATGCGTACCTTTTCCAGAATATGGAGTCTAGCATGCAAGAGTATGCAGTACTGTATAAGATAGACTCTACGTATCCGCGTTCAGTTTTCGCTGGTGACATTAGGGACGCAACACACTGCGCAACGTACCCGGGAAAACGCTGCTGCCCCTGATAGACGCCATATGGCCGCGCCTCGGGAATGCCGTATTAACGCCGAGTGAACCCCGGGCACTGGCCGACTGTCCAACTCTAACATCTTCCCGTCCAGAGATTCTGCAACACGCAGGGTCGGAATCTCACAGAGCGGCATAACGCCCTTGCTCCGATCCACATGTGCATGACATGCATTCTATCGTGGCGGTGCATATTCAAATGTTCGATACAAATCAACGTTCTCTGATAGTACCGTCTTCCGACAGTCGCGCTGATGTCTCTACATCCTTCCCACAGAGCTTTCAGCTGCGTTTGATGCAAATCTCGACGCAGCGACTATCTCCTCCGCTCGATCCCACACCTATCTGCCATGTGATAGCTCCCGTACGGGCCCTACGACAACCAACACTCCATCCGTCGTTGCGTTCACTCGTTTGGCACCAAGTCTGCTGCTGCATCGTGATGTCCGGCAGAGATCATCACAACAAGGTACTGTGGGCGCGGAAGGAAAATCATCGGAAAGTCAACGTCGCGCTTGAAAAGAGAGTGAGGGAAGGGTCGGAGCTCGTCGCGTAGACGATGGCCCTCTCAGTCGAGCAGTTCGCTGGCCCGCTCTTTGTATGCATATGTGTCGCGCTCATGTGAGTTTTCTTCGGTACAGATACTTACGACGCCGCTGACTCTTCCTGCAGCCTCTTTGGAGTATTCACCACTCAGGTGTACTTCTATTGGGGGACGTATGAGGAAGACACCACCCCCATGAAGTTCATGGTGCTCTCTATGTGGTTCGTGCATAATTATTGTCACGACAATCCTTCATTAAATTTTGCACTAGGCTCCTGGAGGCAGTTCACACCGTGTTCTGCATCGACCTGATGTACCAGTATTTTATCCGCGACTTTGGTAACGCCGACGCGTTGGATATTGTACCATGGTGAGTCAATTAATCGTTGATACTGCGAGCTTGACGTCATCCCGGACACAGGACGGTTGGGGTAGGTCATCGTAGCATGCCTCGCATCCGTTCTTCTCTGATCATACTCCGGAAATCAGGGCACAGTTTTCTTGGAGGTATGCGTCCTATCAGCCCTCGATCGCCTGTGAACATTTGCTAAAACCCATAAACACAGATTACCATTGTCGCTATGTGTCAAGGGTGTGCTGAGGTTTTTACGACGCTCCCATACATCACACTGAAAATCGCCGCTCCTACAGGTTCTACATTGTCCGAATCTGGCACTGTACGTCGCCACCCTCGCTTGCTATCATTCCTCCCACTAAGTCGCTATTGCTATCGGCAGTGAGCCACAATAACAAGCTCGCCACCTTGGTTCCAGTACGTTCGGTATGAACGTGTATATGGGAGCATCGCTGACCCAGTACCTAGACAGTGACATTGGCATGCAGGCTGGGTACGTCGATATATCCACCGGTATACAGCTTATCCTAATCTACGCGCAGTCTTCGGACTGGGTGGGCGTCCCTGAATTTCTTCCTTCATCTGTCGTTAATCCTGCTATCATGTATATCGCAATTATTTAGCCACAGGATCTTTACTGTGAGTAGACCTGCCGCCACACTGCAGAATGCCAGGCTAACGCAGTATCATAGCTACCGTTTCACCAAATGGGACCAGTTTCGCCAACACAAGGGTCCGCTGGTGCGTACGTTCCTGCATTCATCGCAAAAGAGTGACTGACTTCCAACCTCACATAGGCGACTTTGAACTGTGGCCTTGCACTCGCAGCGGTGGTAGACCTCCTCTGTACCCTGCTACTTACCTACTATCTTCGTCAGCATCGGACGAGCTTCCGCCGGTGAGCACGTCCTCTAAGCTGCTGAACGCACTCGCCTGACACTCTGAAGTACTCGCCGTATGGTTCAAACCCTCATCTTCTACACGGTCAATACGGGCGCGCTTACCATGTAAGCGACGAGCCGTGCATCACGCTGAATCGCGAACTGAACTGCTGCCAGGGCCTTCTCTGTGGCGATTTTATTCATGGTAACACTGACTGCACTCACTTCCGCGAGTCATCTCAACATATGTTCTGCAGTTCAATTTCGTGGAAGGAAGCCTGCTATTCGCTGGCATGGTCGAAATTGTCAGCAAATGTGAGTATATAGCTTTCGTCACGCGTTCACTGCTGACACGGGGCCACGGGCACGACCAGTGTACGCCAACTCGGCGGTGGCCATGTACGTCCCCTCTCGCTAGGACAGACCGCGCCGCACTGACTTCCCACTCACCAGGATCAACGCTCGGCAGCACATCAAGAATCAGAGCCGCGGCGATGGAAGCCTGAACACCATTCCCTTGTCCATCCGCGGGCCTCCGTCCTACGGCAACAACAGCGAGACGGTGAGTGCCACACTATAGCTCAAATCCGCTCGCCCGACTGATTGTGTTCAGGACCGTGTTCGCGTCGCTATCTTCAAGGATACTATCACCGATACCGTACGCAATCCCTTACTTTGAACTAATGCGACACTGACATGACACTCAGGCTCCCGGCGGAAGCATGAGTACCGAGAACGGGAAGGAGTCTCTAAAGAGCGGTTTTAACCTCGCGTAAGAGCGGGCGGCCCAGAATGTACGCTTCCAGGCCGCCTGATTGAATACTGCGCGGCCGAACCTGATCCGATGAGTATTTAACTTATGTATAAGGCAATTTCTATCGTGTGCAAAACAGAGGCGTAGCTAGAGGAAGTCATCCCTGATGCTCTGCATCAGCGATAACGCTCGGAGGCAAATCTCAGCATGCTACCGTTCCAACTACATATGACAAGATGTTGTGGATCTATAACGGTCCTCCAGCCTCACGCTGGCAAGACGTGGCTGCATCTCGAGGCCTCTTATTCCCCCGAAATGTTTGACATGATGAAGATGGCATCGGTACCCATACGGAAGAAATAGCGCAACATTCCCTAGCATGCTACCGAGTTATACCGCATGGATGTAAAGCGATGGCGAGAATCATCATGTCGTTCTTCTCCTGCGTTGCTAAATCAGATACGTAGGAAGCGCCTGCGGTGACAGCCTTGATCCCCGTCGAAATAATACCGCGCCCCAAGCCGTACCCGGCCCGTACTTCGTCGGCTGTATCACGGGTAGGCCGAGGTAGGAACACTCCCATGGAGCCGTCGTCGCATTCTCACGTCGACTAGAGGCGGGTTCTGAGTCAACATCTGTTCCATACCGGACGTGATGTCTGCACGCCAGCGTATACATTCCTGTCCACCCACGCCCTAACGATGGAGAGATCTCTTCAGGAAATGATACGATGTGCACGGCTCATTCTGAGTCCTGTATGATGTATCCCCCCCTCTGTCAACATTAGATAAACTGTGCATGGATATAAGCAAACGCTCCTCTGTTCGACGTTCTTCGCTATCGCGTGCTATCCCTGGCGATGTCCAAACAACCCGTGCTCCCGCCCCTCGATGGCTCCATATCCGTCCTCCCAGGACTCGTGGACTTCAACGAGCGACAGAACCCCGATCTTCCGTGGGCTATTCTTGCGCCAGAGTCTGGCACTGACGTGGTCTCCATCTCATTTGCAGAGTACGCGAAAGCCACGCACCGCGTGGCGAGGATTCTTCGTCCAGATGGATCCTCCGCCAACGGCGAGGTCATCGCTGTTCTTGCACACTGCGACAGCCTGCTCTATCTCGCCCTACTGGCGGGTCTTGTGAGGGCCGGATATGTGGTGCGTATCTCGCATATATTTCATTTGTACGTACTAAGCTGCGATGCACGCCAGCCGTTTCCAATTTCTCCCAAAAACTCAGTTCCTGCGATCATCAGCATGTTCGACAAGGTCGCGTGCGGCCGCATTATTTCTCAGAGCTCTTTCCAACACGTGCTGGCAGCAGTCGAAGCGCACTTCGACGAGAGAGGCCGTTATCTACACGTCGTAGACATACCTGCGCTAGACCAAGTCTTTCCAGTCATTGGAGGGCCCTCCCCAGCTGTCGAACCCTTCCCGTCATCGGTGGACAGGACGTTCTCCCCAGAGAACCCGCTGTTCTATCTGCACTCCTCTGGCTCCACCGGATTCCCGAAGCCAATTCCTCTCCGCCAGGTCCAAGCGCTTCAATGGTGCCGTAGTCGTGTGTATCCATACCCGCCGGGAGCGTACAGCCGCTGACGTTTTGCTTCCAGCCGTTCTGTTCGACGCGCGCGATCACGGGATACGCTGGGGGTCCATGCCTCTTCCGCCATACCACACCATCGGCATATACATGCAGCTCTTTGCTCCAATCATGAGCGGCCACCCCGTCAGTCTGTACAAGCCTCAGTATCCTGCCGCGCCGCCAGTGCCGACGCCACTCAACGTGATAAGGGCGGCTCGGGTCACTGGCGCGACTGGGATTGCGATAGTGCCAGCATTTTTGGAGGTAGAATAATCCGCTGTTCCTGCGCGTCATCTGCTGAGACAGTATACTTCAGAGCTGGGCTCACTCGGAAGAGAGCATGGAATTCCTGAAGACCTTAGACATACTCGTGCGTATCTCTCCAAGTGAATTCATGTGATCCAAGTCATACTGAGTTTCTGTCACGCCTCCAGGTCTATGCTGGAGGACCACTTTCGCCAGCAATTGGAGACCAGCTCGTGAGCGCCGGGGTGAAGGTATACTCCGTCTATGGCGGGACAGAGTTCGGCGTACACACCAAGATCTTCGACATGGACGACTCTCAGGGCCCAGACGCAGATGTCAAGACCAGCAAGGACTGGGAGTGGGTGCGGTTCCCCGACTGGATGACCTGTCGCTGGGAGCCGCAGGGCGATGGCCAGTTTGAGCTGCAGTGTCTCGTCAGTAGCGCGAGCGGGATATGCGAAAGGCGAAATGCTCACTGCGCGCTCACAGACACGCCCAGAGCATCGTCCCAGCGTCGAAAATTTGTCCGACGTGACCGGGTACGCCACTCACGATCTGCTCGTCCCCCATCCCACCAAGAAGGGGCTATGGAAGCTGTAGGTCAACGTGTCAATTAACTCACTCGCGTCAGTGAGCTAATCCTCTGCTCAAGGGTCGGGCGCAAGGACGACGTGATAGTCCTTAGCATCGGTAGGCATGCTGCGAAACCCATTGTCGCTTGCTGACGTTGATATCGTAGGCATGAACGTCATCCCCATTCCTCAGGAGGGCATGATCAACTCCAGTCCCCTGGTGAACGGCGCAATCATGTTTGGCCGGGGTTATACGCAGTGCGGCATCTTGATCGAGCCGTGCCCGGAACACGGGATCGACGTCCGGGACGAGTTCGCGCTAGCAGAATTTAGGAACAAAGTCTGGTGAGAGAGAAAATATAGCTGACGGCGTCCTCTGTGTGATGCTCATACCTCCCTTCAGGCCTGTCGTCGAGGAGGCAAACCGCATCGCGCCGACGTTCGCGCGCCTTTTCAAGGAGATGATCATCGTGACCGACCCCAGCAAGCCTCTCCCGCGGGCGGCGAAGGGCACGGTCATTCGACCCGAGGCCATCAAGCTGTACAGTGATGAGATTGACAAGCTGTGCGCAGCTCAAACCTCTGTCCCCGCGACCCTACTTCTGATGTATCCGTTGCAGGTACGAGACCGTGCAGGACAGCGCCGACGCGAAGGGCATCGCCCCGCCATCCACGTGGTCCGCGGGCGACATCCTGCAGTGGCTGCTCCAGCACACGACCTCGCTCAAGGGCGACGCGGCGTTCTCTGCGACGAAGAGCGTGTTCGAGCAGGGCTTCGATAGGTGCGTCGCGCGCTTCGTGTCGATGGTGGAGTGCCGCCACTCACATACGCACAGCCTGTACGCGACGTACCTGCGCAATCGGATCGTCGGTGCGCTGCGCGCCAGCCCGGACGGAGGCGTGCAGCAGGCGTCGTTCGCGATATCCCAGAACTTCATTTTCGAGCATCCTACGTTGGATGAGCTGGCGCATGCGTTGTCTGGATTGGTCTCGGGGCTTACTCAAACGTAACTAGACGTATCTCATTCGCGCCTTCTAAGTGTAATACATGATAGCCTTCCTGCAACATTTTGCTGGTATGCCTTTATGCGCGAAGGGCTCTCCTGGGTCACGGCGGCCTTGCACGCGGTGTCATTCTCATCGTTGCGCCATGCGCCGCCAGCTGGGTGCCCCTCGCTGTCGACACGTTGGACGCCTCTACCTGTGGCTGCCGCCCCGACTAAGGGCCAGCGAGGAATGAGCTTCTTCGCCCAGAAGAGAAGCCAGAACGTTCGAGGGGGCAGGTCTTGCGGGGCACGCCTGCGCCGAAGAATTCCCACGCAGGGAGCATCCTCGAGACGGAGCCAAATCGCGAGCTGCGACGATCGAATGCTACCGAGCCTGATGTCGACTCTGCGCAGGTAACAGACTGTGCAGAAATGTCGCGGTCCGCCATGCCCGCGCGGTGAAGGGCGTTGCGCAGCACCTGAAGTCGGTCGTGCCTGGGACGGCGCGATGTGGGTAGGGACTGGGCGAGAGGACGTTCGAGAGATGTGCGGAGTGTGGGCAGGAGATGCAGAGTGGAAGGAACCACGGGCGTTGGTGCGCTCGCTGGGGTGCGGAAGACGTAAATAGGTAGTTACCGACGCTCATGCGTGGGGCTGCGTGAGGAGCTCGTCGGGGTAGACCCGACGGGTGTGCTGCAGAGGACGAGCGGAGACAAATATCGAGTCGGACCTAATGCGGCCAAGAAGGCCGACGACGCGCAGCGCGCTCGTCGTCGTGGACCAGATTGAGGACCGAGGGAAGATGTGCAAGGCTGGGGACTGTTCATGAGTCTGGCTGTACAAATAGCGCTGCAGGTGAAGAGGCGTACCGGAGATGGACGGGGCTAATAATCGGACACGTACACCGCTGCGCGTCGGGGCAAGAACCTCGGAGGCGATAGCAGGGCAGCCCTGCGCGAGGACGAGATGCCGCTTTGCGACTTGTATTGCGGGTGCGTCCGAAATGACATACGTGAGAAAGTGGAGGAGACGTTTCACATGATAGGCAGGGCGACGGAGCGCGACACCAGAGCGCCAGCGAAAGGAACCTGTTCGTTGAGCGAGCTGTGCGTGCCCGACCTGAGCTTTGACAGGCGTGCAGTGACTTTTGAGTGGCAAGATTGAGGCTTTCGCAGAGGCGGTACTTCGACCCGCGAGGAAGCGTGTAATTCGGTGAATATGGCGAATGATTGGAGGGGAGGTCATTGCGTAGGAGCGCGTAGACGAAGAAGTAGGCCTTGTCTTCTATTTCTTACGCTCGCAGAGCAGAATGCGTGGTTCTGAGGGCCCACATTGGTGCGACAGAATGAAGGATGCCTCCATGGCTAGCAAACCCCTGCAGAAAAGCCAGAGACGTGTGAGGTGGGGCGGGCAAGCAGAACGCGCCACGCACCTGCAAGCCCAGGACTTGTAACATTTCTCTCAGTAATCACTGCTCCCTTCCTATCGATCCCGCTGACAATCCATTGAAGACTGCTGGAGGGGTTGCAAATATGGAGATGTGAAGTCTCGCGAGCATACCGGGTGCTGGATCGGACGTTGCTCGCCGTTCTAGACCTGGCGTAATAGCATAAGGAGGGACAAATTGGAAGCAGAGCGCTCGTAAGGCACATACCTCGGCCAGGAGACGGTTCGTGATGGGCAGATGGCAGGTCGCCGGCCGGTTCAGGATGGCTACTGCATCGCCAAACTCCGGGCTCGGGAGGTGATTTGAGCACCCGCGGATGGAACGACAGTCGCGAAATCGTTGACTCAGTTAGGATCAATGCTAGAAAGAGCAGTGCAGAGGTGGGAATATCCCGAGAGCCGGGCGAGAGGCTTGAGGATGGCGAAGCGGGAAAGCGTGGTGTTCGTCGGCACGAGGTCCTCGGTCGGCGCATCTTCTCATGCTTGACTTCGTGCTCGCTAGCCTATCACAGCAGAGTGTGTGCAGGAGCCTGTATAGCATTAGAATGGATTAGGCCGGTGTGGGCGAGTCTCGTCGAAGATGGCGGTTGGGAAGAGACTCGGGCCTAAGGCGCCTCGCGTGGCCGCCACGAAGCTGATGGCTTTCCCGCTGTGACGTCAGCAGGATCCCTGGGCCAACTTCCACAGCAAGTGCTGGCGTGCATACGCAGGCCGCCTTGCATATCGACGACGTAAACGTGAAACTTGTCAGCCTAGAATGCCTGCTAACGCTCCGCTTCTGCAGAGTCGAACATGGTGCAGTGGCTTGCGAACTCGGCGGCCGACATGGGCCATGGCATGAGCCGGGCTTTGCGGGAGCACTTTCGGTATCTTGTGCGGCTTCCACGAAGAAGTGCTATCGACAGCGCGTGCTTCTGTCTCACTGCCCTAAATCTTCGGAATCGTAGGTCCTTCCTGAGGCTGTCCAAGTAGGTCTTGCGTCTCAAAACGTGAATAAACTTACTCATTCCTGCTAAGTACAGGAGATCATAAAGGGAGGTGCAAAGCGAGCGCCTACGGTGCCGTATAAGCGCGTTCCGTGACGCGCTCCGCTGTTGAGGTGGGCATGAAGATTTACCGCACAAAAATGTGCGCACTCACAGCTTCCCTCTGCAGATCGGTCTACCAGGCGCAGTCGTCCGAGCCACGGTCTGGTCATCATGCATCACTGCGCGGCGGTTTTATATACACTCGCGCTGGAAACCGCACTCCCACTTCATCTATCCCAGCGGGTACGCGCTTCAGGGAGTGTCCATTCTTGCGATTTTATATCGTACCGCCAACGACACGTCGGGCTCGCATACACAGATGCTTCCGCCAAACGGTGACATTGACGGACGAGCGAGACCCGCACCCGGACGGCCAACCCAAGGTCGACGACCTCGCAGACCCGAGATTCACGACTTCGCAAACCTGCGGCAGCACTCGAGACGAGTCTGACGACTGACGAGCGTGTTCGGTCGATCGTCGTTGTAGAATGTGCGTTTTGCGAGGTACGCTAAGGCTGTACGGTTCTTTTCCCTCTTAGCTTATTTCGCTGATGCATGCTCAGCGTAGCGAAGAGGATACAAAAAGCGGACGATGCGGACGTCGGGAACGGTAGGCAGCGGCCATTGATTACTCTGACACTGCCGGTTTGCGCATCTGCCAGTGCCGAGTCTGGTGAGTCCATCTGCAAAGCTATATCCGTCTGCGTACTCCGTATGATATTAGCGCGTTTTATACCATCCGTGTATGACGATAACTCGTCCGCTCCAATAATAAATGACCCAGTACAACGTTTGTCCGTCCTAGCCATAGTCTCTCCGTCGCAAAATTCGGATTCATTGTCCTTTCTGCACCCCCGCTCGACACTCCACCCCAGACCTCCCCGCGCTGGCCCACATATCCCCCTCCATTATTCCCAGTACCAGGTGCCGGCTTCGACAGTTATCAGCCCGAGACGATGCGCATGGGGCATGAGCTCCGGAAGTCGAGCTTGGAGATCTGGGACCTTGGCCGCGAGGTCCTCGTGGTTAAGAATAATGGTAAGCGGGTAGTGAGGGCGCAGATGGGGGTCAAGGTCTTTGAGTGCCAACTCGACAGTTGACAAAGTCGAGTAGAACTTTAGAGTTGCAAGTAGACGTGCACGGATGGGGCTGTTCTCTTCAGCTGGTGGTATTGACCATTTCAATTGCAAGGTAGAGAGATTAAGCACCAGGAATGCTAAGCGTCGTGCAGATATCGTGAGATTATGACCTCTTCCACGACACAAAAGACCTACAGTATGGCGCTTCTGAGGTATCTGCTTTATAGTCATAGTCTGCACCGCACATGGATCTCCAGCCCGCTCTCCACCTTGCTCTGGAGACCGCTTGGGCCACAGCAGAGCCATTGGAATCATTGCCGGTGCAAAACCGTGCTGCAACGGCTGCCATGGGTGCTCGCTGGTCGATTGTGGTGTTAGAGCTCCAGCGGAACGTCCGCAACCTCTGCGCTGCAGTGGCGACATGCGTCGTGCGCACTGGCCCTACACGATTGAGTGCTACCTGTGTAAGCTCCAGTTCTTTCAGGGAAGGTAAGGCGTGGATGATAGAGAAAAGCTGGGCGCAGGAATGGAGGGATTGGTGCGATACATGGAGTGTATGCAGGGCGCGCAGATGGCGAAGGAGTGCGGGGAGCATTGATGTGATGCGAGGAGGTACAGGTGGACTAGGCAGGGGTAAATGCATGATATGACGAAACTCCTGCAGGGTCCATGATAGCTGGGTTAGATGGGTTGCATGCGTTCCCAGCCCCAACAGTAAAACAGTCTCCACCGCAGGTATTCCTATTTCAGTGGACTTCCAGACATCGCCAATCGAGAGCGTGCGGAGGTGTTGTCCGGGACTTGAAGTGTCAGCGGGACAGGCGCGGAATGTTTTCATCAGTGATTCAGTCTGGCCGGTTTTGCTAATCTCAATGTTCGCAAAAAGTATAGGCCTGAGTATGTTGTTCCAATAGCGGCATACAAGCCTGAGTCTTGCTACAAGGCGCAGCCCTGTTCTGCCTGATCCTGAAGTGACGTAGTGCACGATGATGGAGAGGACCTCTGGAGGCAATGGTGCATGGTTAAGTGACTGGCGAGTATGCCCTTCAACCATACGACTGAGGTATGCTTGAGCAGTAAAGGGAGCATGGCCTTCATCGAAAGAGATGCGGAGATCAAACCAGCGTGGACGAGAGGGCTTGCGGGTAGCACCAGGGTAGAGAAACACTGCGAGGTACGTCACAGACTTTGCATTGAAAGTATAGTCTCCTATGCAATTGATAAGCGACAGGTATTTCATCCATCTTGTACGAACCTATCCACGCGCCATTCTTCGTCATAGACACTGTATGTGTGTCTGATCGAACACCACAGCCTATAACGTCCCCTACTAAATATTTTCACGAGTGAAAGATTTTCGTACAGAGATTATTACTGCGTCTTACTGGAGTACCCTTGCCTTGCCCCCCGTAAGTGATGTGTGCCGTACGCAGTCTTGAAAGACTGAAATCCGCCAGAGCTCCACCAGATCTTTCTGTGCTTGATATTCAAATGCGGAGAGCCTTTGGCATGGGGTTCGAGTTGAAAGAAGCTGAAGTTTGAGACGCTTCAAAACCCATGGTGTACGCACAACAGCAATCAGCTTACCCTATCCCCAAGCTAGACGAGACTTTGTTAGTTCCAAATGTCAATGGCGCGTGTAGCATACTTACCGTACGCCGTACAACTCCTTCACCGCCACCTCAAAGTACTGCGATTTATTTGGATCCACGGGAATGTCTGAATACACCACACCGTCCTCCTCGAGAGTACTCGCGATGTCTCTAAATCCAATGAGCTCAACAGCGATGTGCCATTTGGGAGCCTCAGTACTCCGTTGGACGCGTGTCTTTCCGTAGAGTTTTTCTGTAGCAGTATTGCAGGGCATGAGACGGACCGCAGGTCGACAGATGTTGGTGACAGGCGTATTGGGTATGGGGCGCAAGGAGCAGGTCAGGCATGCAGCACCGTTGCTCTAATATGCTGGAAGCCGGAAGATGGTCGTCATGTCGAGATCACACATGTCCCCAATTTCTCGCGATCTGGCTGAACGTTGGGCATGCATTTTATGGCGATTCAAGGCACCGCCCCGTCTCATATACTGGTTATGAAAATTGCGGCAGTGCAGGCCATGCAATTCGCAGTACGGATGTGTCCCAGATCCCACCCAACGCATTCTGCGAATACTGGGGGCTCAAATTCCCATCACGATGCATTCACCGCCTCTAGATTTTTGAGCTCATGAGCTCATGGTAAGCAACGATGTTTGAGCAAAGTCGTGCCACACGCCTACTCCAGGACGATGCCCCTTTTATGCCAGCATAGGTCGTTGGCGTAGCAGCGCGTTCGACACTCGGGCAGGCTCAGCAAGAATTTCCTAAATCTGTCCTTCTCCGACATTGCACGAGGCGGTTCTACGCACGTCCGATACGGTACGGAACAGCACCTGGTGATTGGTACAATGCAAGCTTGCTGCGCAAATAGCAGCGGCGCAAGTCTGCGCGAGTCTCACAACTATACGGCTGCCAGCAGTCTTGCAGCTTCGAGCGCAGGATAGCCATACCGTCCTCGCGGCTGCCGGCATGGTCTAGAGGCGACCCGCGGCATACCGAGTGACCTACGTCCATAGCTATCAGAAACGCCCGGTCACTTTGTGCCAGTCGCGCTTGAGGAATTCTGCAACTTCCTAGGAAGCGTTCTGCATTGCAGAGGGGAGGCGATTCCTGCGGACCAGCATAGCCTGCCGTCAGATTTGTGGAGCGACCGCGCGACGGGTGTGCCGAGTCTTCGCCATGGCAGTGCAGCTTGAAGGCGTGCTATGGGGCCCTCTCTGCGCTCCCAGAGCCCGGTGACTCATTTCTGGGATGCCGCCAGCACCGCAGAAGCCTGTTCGCCTTCCCAACAACACGTGAACCGTGCATATCGACCTTGTCAGGCGCTTGGTGGCCGTAGTCGTCAGGACACCAGCCTCACATCGTACGTCCATCGATGCTGTTGTGCCACTGCTCCCGTGTACCTCTGAGACGAATGTCAAGTAATGAGCGTTCGTTGGACGATGGCGTAGCCGGGACTCGCGCGTACTCGGGGGCGAGAGCTTGGTGAAGTAAGGGCGGTGGTCTGTAATAGATTGTAATGCGACGGAGCTCTAGCCAAGCCCACGCACGCGCATGTGGACCACACGCTCCCAGAGGATGATTGGCGTTGCCGGGCCGCCGGAGGCCCTTCCCAGCCGCCAGCTCCGTTCCAGCTCCGTATCCAAGGTTGGGTGGCACTGGCATCGCCTGTTGTCACTGTACCGGCGCGGCCTGCCGGCTTTCTTGTTTGAAGACAGAGTGCCATACGCACTCGGGGTGCTCGAGCATCAAGTTGGAGCACTCGACCATCAAATCGAATTGCTGGTGGGAGACGTCCGCGCACAGTGACGGGGGCAGGGAGTCAGCGCATGACGAGTCTAAAGACCTAGAAACCTCTGCGACCCAGGGTCGCCCAGACGGAACGAGCGAGTGGGACCGGGATCTGAGGCGAAGGAGCTCGTATGATGCCGTTCAACGGCATTCCGTGGCGCTCTTTTCCACTCTTTCATCAGTTTTATTCCGCACCATGATCAAAGGACACGCTCGACAGTGAGCCGAGCAAGTACGGGACACATCGTTCTCAAGTTAGTGTACCGCGCCAGGCCTTCCTGGGCTCCCGCATAGCGAGTACGCGTGGAGAAACGGGGGTGGGGACAGACGCGACGCTGGCTGGCCGCTGCCGAGGCAAGCGGTCGCGCTGCCCCGACGAGCTCGGGCCGTTCAGCATCGGATATGCCGAGGGCCACGGAGGTGATCGCGTCTATGCCTGGGCGCTGAGAACCAGGGCTGTGCGGTGCAGCGACCGCAGACAAGCGGCTGCAGAAGCTAAGACCTCGTGTCAGCTCGAAAGCGAAGCCTGGGTACTGAGTACTGATGAGGCACCGACAGCCGACGGTAGAGCCTCAGATGCCTGCGCAGCAGAGGGCCTGGCGGCGTAAGGTAACACACAAGACCCTCTTTCTTGTTTGACCAGATAGCATCCTGCGCGTTTTGAGTGTCCAAGCATCACGGCGACCTGCTGATGGACGCAGACCGCGCAGAGGAACGGGCGGTAGAGGGCAGAGAGGAAAATTCCAAAGACCCAAGAGCTTCCGCGCCCCAGCGTCGTCCAGGACGGACGAGGGATTGTGGTCGAGATTCCAGGCCAAACGGATTGGATGCTGTCTTCCATCCGCGGCGTGATGCTGGGCCTCTGGCGGCGATTCCTGCATTCGAGGTCAAACTCAAGCGCGAATGTCAGGGCAAGCCATGCTCACCAAGCCGAGCGACCAAGGGCATGACGTGCGTTGCCGGTCGTGATGCGTCACGGGTGATAGTCTTCATGATGCATGAACGTTGCGGACTGTGGGACGGGGCGACATGGTGCCGGTGAAGGCTTGCGAGGTTGATAGTCGGTTGTCTGGTAGCGAGTGCGTTGAACAGAGGACGATTTCTGGCTTGCACAGATCGAGTCATGGCAACGGACGTTTTGCTCTGTCTTAGGTGTACATATTGAGCGGGAAGACGGTGAAGGCTAGCTTGATGTCTTCGACTCGCTTTCGGGAGGCAGAGGCGCTGCCGACGAGTCGTGGCCTGTGAGAGGGAAGGCTCAGCTAGCGGAGCGCACGAGATAATATGTCACGCACCTGTGCAATGGACGCAGGGCCTAGCTGCTGTCCCACGTTCACCGGCACCATGCATCTCTCGTTCAACATCATCTTCTCGAAAGCGACCTCGTTCAGCCCTTTTGCATCGTTCAGAGGCAACTGATCAGGCTGGGATAAAAGCCCGAAGCCTGCTCAAAACGTCAGTCAAAGTCTCAAAGACGCGCTCTGCGTGTATGCGCACCGTAGGATGGGAGAGGCGAGCGGAAGACACGGCGAGGTTGTCCGACTCGGATTTGTATGACGACGCATCGCGTCCCGCTGATCTTGCGCGGTCGTAGAGAGGTATCGCGAACATCGATGGGCAGAAAGACGCTCCATGGAGAGGCACGCCAGGCCGACAGAGAGGCAGGAGTAGACGAGTGCTCGGTCGCGTCGTGGGGTACGCTACGAAGCGCGTTCAGGCGCCCCGCCGCCTCCCAAATGCGCACTGACGGCGCGGAAATGACAGGGCGCATCAGATCTCAGATCTCAGACCCGATCCGTCTCAATCGGCGTCGTGGCGGCCACCTTGTCTCCGTCCGCGCTCTCGCCGCCGTTCTGACCCTCGTTCTCGATGCGTTCACTCTTTCCGAGGCTTCATTCGTGCGGTTGATCACCCGCCCCGCTGCCACAATATATGCCTGCATGGGTATGCCAGCCAGTCCCCCGCAAGCACGCTAAGCGTCGAGACACCACGGGAGGCTCGCGGCGATAGGTCTGGGTAGCTCGACGACAAGTCAGGGCGACAATCGCTGGGCTCCGACCAGCGCGCAGGGTGTCCGTAGAGACGAAGGTTTTGGTAGGCTGATATAGATATATAACGCGCTCGTTGAGAGCCTCGGATACGCGAGCCGGGGCGGTGTTTGGAGGTCAGAGCAGACGGCAAGCGCGGTCGCCGCCGACTCGCCTGGCGGCGGAACGCAGGCGGGCACGTCTTGTGAGGCGTCGTGTGACGTCGTGAGTGATGGCGAGAGATGTTGACGGGAGCGCCAGCGCGAGGCAACTCAGGCAGAGCGTCGCACGCGTGTGACCGCGCCCAACAAAAACTTGCGAGCGGCGGACTAATGAGTTGCACTGTGGCCGCGCCGGGTTGGTTCACTTCGTACACATCGTGAAGTGCTGTGTTGCTGGGTAGGGCTGGAGGAAGTGGAAGGCGAGGTCGATCGAGGAGTGGGAAGAAGGTGGCTGGTACACTGGCAGGACTGCACCACGATCAGTGACGAAGTTTTAGACGAGATGAAGAAATGCACATACGCAGAGCATAGGAATCTGCCACGCGCAACTTGGAGACATTGCTTTCCTTCCTTCGAGTATCTTCGTCCAGGGCATTTGACTCGGCGACGGGCGTAGGCATGATAAAACTGCCGGAGCCTAGCTGGAGAAGTTGCGGCGATGTTCATACCTCCATCTGCGGGTCCTGCATGAATGAGGGAGCGCTCAACGAGAGACCTGGGACACATACTGACGAACACTTCCATATCCGCATTTATCCCCATTTTGCTCCCAGCCTCCTACTCTTCCTACGTACCCCCGATCTACGGCCTACCGTCGGCAGCTTCGTCCCTCGCATGATATCCCACGAGGTTGTGTCCAGCTATGCCGGCGTTGGAGACTTCCGGGCCTGCTCTGCGAGCACTCCGTCTTGCATCATTCATAGCACTCGCCGCCCGTCTTGCATCATTCATAGCACTCGCCGCCGCGCACGATGCGCCACTCGACCCGCGCCCACGTCTACACAGAAGGGCCAGCAAGTACAGGACGTTGTGCAGCGGAGGGGCGGAAGACGTCGAGCCCCAGAGTTCGGCCAAGGACGCTCGACCGCCGGCGAAGTCCTCACGACAGAGCTGTTGGCGCCGCCCGCGTCCAGCGAGACTGGCCGCAATCGCGCGGCAGCTGTCGGCACCTGTGCGCGGTGGACGCTGCGCAGCGCTGAGTCGGGTAGCCGTCCGAGAACTGGCGGTGCTGGGTATGCAGCGGCGTGCGGCGGGCCCTAGCGTATGGGGAATGTGGGGTGATTGGAGGAGAATGGTACGCGAGGGGTGGACCAGCGGGAACGGCTGGTCGTCGTGCGACGGTGTGGGCCTGAAAGATGGAAAGGACGGGAAATGATGGCTGTCGATGCGCCTGCGCGTGGAATGCGTAGGTTGGCCGAAAAGGGTGTGCTGTGAAACGACAGTCGAAGACACAATTCAGTCCGCGCCATGGCGATACCTGCACATCCGGGCGCGCCCTTGGGATAAAGGTGCGCCGAATCTTCAACGTTATCTCGCGCGCTGCCGTGGTCTGTCAGAGCAGGAGTATCGGAGCGATGGTGGGCGCAGCGAACGATGGCAACCTGACGAGACCTCGTGAGCATGTCCGCCCGAACGAATCTCTGCAGCTGGGGACGTACCTGACACAGATTGCCGAGTGAACGCCTACGAGAGGGCGCTTTGCGAGGCCGTCTTGGTCGCGAAGGCTAGACGGCCCTACGCTGCAAGGAGCAACGCGCTGCTTGCCAATTTGCGATCTGGAGATGTTCGCGTTATGGCATGTGTGGACGGGCTACGGGCGCGAGAGATGGGGCAATGCCAGCGAATGAACCTGAGTTCCTCTGCGGGCCGTGCAGGACGCATGCCGGCATGGCGCATGATGTATTGGAAGTATAGACGCTTCGCAGTCTTGATGGTGCAGCAGGCAGGGAAAGATGGAATTTGGGATGTGCCCCAGAACTGTTGGAGGGCTGGACGTTCCGATTGGGGCATGTGACGGAGGGACAGTTTATGTCGTATGGCGAACTGCCTAGTGCAAGAATGAAAGCTTGTCATCGGCTGCATGGAACGAAAGCGCAGTTGTTGTCTTCGTATTCAACGAACGCCTGGGGAAATTCAGAGAGTGTAAGGACAGAACGGGGATGTAGAATGTGTGACGCACCTGCAGACCTCGTAGCGGGTCTCGCAACTCCTCAACCTGCATGTCCTAGCCTGACTTGGGTCCGCAACGTCCAGTTAACTTCGCCTGAGTGGTCCGGAGTACGCATAACCGCCTGGTCGTGCCGGATACTTGACCGAGGCGTTTCACCGTTCTGCGCGTACTTGAATGAACCCGTAAGTCAAATGTGATACGATGGACGGCACAAAATCACATACCTCGGCTACGGAACAGAAGTAGGTGGGCCTGGCAGCAGGCCGTCCGTGGCTGGCTATGGCATCGCGAAGCATCGAAGTTGGAAAGCGAGCTGGGCAACCGCTGACAGCACAGGGATAATCAAGCCGTTGGTTCGAGTAAAAAATGAGAGTAAGAGCAGAGCAGAGCCAGAGACATGCCGAGGGAGCGGTGAACGGCTTGGGAAGTGGTGAAGCTGGAGGCGTCGGGTCGGTCGTCACGACGCCTCGGCCCGTCGTATGCCGTCGCGCATGGTGCCGAGACAGCTAGTACAGGACGGAGCAAAGGAATTGAGAGCGCTCGAATGACACGAGCACGGCCGCAGTCGGTGCGGGCGAGTGTGGTCGAAGACGACAATTGGGAACGAGGCCTGGGCCTGGGGCACTGCACGTGGCCGCCACGAAGCTGATGCCTCCGGCATTGGCCGCAGCCTGCTTTTCCACCGTGACGTCAGCAGGCTCCCTCGGCCGACTTCGACAGTACGCACACGCATGCCGCCTGGCGTTTCGATCGAGGGAAGCGAATATTGGCGGCATAAAACGTCCGTTCCGAGTGTCCTGCGCTTACAGCGCCGATCATGCTGGCTTGCGTACTACTCGGCGAGCATGGTCTTAGCCGGGCAAGTTTGCGAGCACACTCTCGATAGCCCGTGCTTCTGTCTCACCGCCCTGGATTTTTCGGATCGTAGGTTTCTCCCGCTGTCCAAGGAGGTCTTGAGTCTCAAAATACACTTACTCGATTTCTGCTACAAGAGATCATCAAGGGAGATGCAAAGCGAGCGCTTACGGGGCCGTTCAAGAGCATTCTGCAACGCGCTCCGCCACTCAGTCATAGCTCTATTCCGCGCCATGATCGAAGGACACGCTCAACGGTGAGCCGAGCAAGTATGTGACTTATCGTTCTGGAGTTAGTGTATCGCCTCAGGCCTGCCTGGGTACGCTGTGACGCACCGTAGATTGCGCACTGAGCGTCGAACGATGCCGGAAATCCTTGCAACGTACTAATTGCCGCGCAGCAGCGTTCCCGCGGAGGAACTCATGGCGACCGTGCTGTTGTAAGGTGCGCATCGCCTTTCTTACTCTATGTCGCATCCGGGGCTATACTCCGGAGCGAGCAAAACCTTGGCTACGACGTATGCCCCCAGAGATCCCACTACAAAATCTGTGAAATAACGAGTGCGCGGATGATGGAACGAGCAATGACTCATCCCTCGTAAAAAATGTGTATCGGAGGCTGCGCGGCACGGCTACTGTAGCAGATGGTGCTGAGAGCATGAACGCGATACGCAGCGACTCAGGTTGGTTTAAATGTTCTTCGCAACCAAATATGTGTACTTACGACTCTCTGCAGGTCTCTCTACCAGGCTGGATCTTTGCTCACAGGGTAACACTTTCGGACGCGTTTATATATAACCGCGCTAGCAACCATGGCGGTTTCATGCTGTACCGCCAACTGCACGTTGGTCTCGCACGCACAGTTGTGTTCGCCAAACGGCGGCATACGCGTACAGGCGACATTTTGTCCTTGTTAGGCTGCTCGACGTTTGCGACTTCGTGGATCCTACGGTGGAGCTCGAGACGAGTGAGAATATGGCCGAGCACGCTCGAGCGATCGGAGTTGGGCGATCTTCACGTTGCGATGTACGCGAAAGCTACGACGCTCTTGGCCCTCTGTCCTTCTGTCGCTGAAGCATGCTCAGCGATGCGAAGGGCACGAAGCGAGCGGACAATGCGGGCATCGGGAACGGTGGCAATCGGCCACTGAATAGCCGGACACCGTTGGTCCGTGCTTCTGCCAGCGCCGGACCAAGTGTGTCCTTTGGCATAGATATGTCCATCTACATGCTGAGTGTAGTGTTTCATCAGCGCGTTTTCTGCCCTCCGTGTATGTCGATAACCTGCTGGTGCCAATAATACATAATCCAGTGAAACATTCGTCCATCCGATCCCAAGTCTCGCCCTCGCAAAGTCATTGTCCGTCCTGTGCCTCCGCTCGAGACTCCACCCCAGACCTCCCCGCGCCAACCACCTTATCTCTCTCCCTTTATTCCTGGTCGCTAGTGCCGGCTTCGATGGTTATAAGCCCGAGACGATGCGCGTGAGGCATGAGCTCCGGAAGTCGTGCTTGGAGATCTGGGACCTTGGTCTCGAGGTACGTGTCGTTAAGAGTAAGGGTAAGCGGGTAGTGAGGGCACAGACGGGGGGAGTCAAGATCTTGGAGTGCCAACTCGACAGACGAAAATCCGTAGCTGGATCGGAATGTTGCAAGGAGACGTGCACGGATGGGGCTGTTCTCTCCAGCCGATGGTATTGACCATTTCAGGTTCAAATTCCAAAACACGTGTCTAACGTTCAGGGATGCTAATCGGCGTGCAGATGCCATGAATGTACGACCTCCTGCAAGACAAAAAGTACCTACAATCTGGCGTCCCTGAGGTATCTGCTTTGTATGTATATTCTGCCCATATGGTGGAGCTCCAATTCGTTGTCCACGGCGCTCTTAAGACCGCTTCAGCCACAGCGGACGCGCCAGAGTCATTGCCAGTGCAGAGCCGCGCTGCAACGGCTGCCATGGCTGCTCGCTGGTTGATCGTGGGCACAGCCTTCCAGCTGAACGTCTGCAACCTCTGCGCCGCGGCAGCAACATGCGCCGGGCGCACCGGCCCCACGCGATCGATCGTCACGTAGTCAAGCACCAGGTTCTTCAGCGAGGGTAGGGCGTGGATGATGGAGAAAAGCTGGGCGCAGGAGTGAAGGAATCGGTGTGTTAGTTCGAGTGTATGGAGGGTGCGAAGATGACGAAGAAGTGCAGGTAACCTTGATGTGACGCGCGGAGGTGCAGGTAAAGGAAGTACAGGCGGAGGATCAGAGCGATATCGCTGCCGTTTCAACGACAGCTGGGAAGTCTGGGTAGGATATGTGAGCTGCGTAAGCTGTGTTGCATGTGTGCCAAGTCCCAGTAACAGAACGGTCTCCACCGCAGGCGGACCGACGTCATTGCATTTCCAGGGGCTGCCAATCGAGAATGTGCGGATGTACTGTCCGGGATTTGAACCCGAAGTGTCGGCGGGACAGGTGCGGACTGTTTTCATTAGCGATTCCAGGTGACCAATTTTGCTGATGCTAATGGTGGCAAAAGGGATAGGCCTGAGGATACCGCTCCAATGGCGGCATACGAGCCTGAGCCTTCCTACAAGGCGTTGTGCTGTTCGGCTTGATCCCGAAATGACATAGTGCACGATGATGGAAAGCACTTCTGGTGGCAGTGGTGCGTGTTCAACGAACTGACGAGTGCGCGCACTCACCATGCGGGCGAGGTATGCTTGAGCAGCAAAGGGGGAATGGCTTTCGTCAAAAGAGATGCGAATGTCAAACCAAGGCAATGACAACGACAAGCTGTCGTTGTAGCCATCGGTGTGGAGAAACACCGCCAGGCGAGTTTCTGACTTGGAATCGAACGTGTAGTCTCCTGTGGTGTTGGTGAGCTATAGAACTCTCATTCATATGTTACTTACCTAGCCATGCGCCGTTTCGTGTTAGAAATACGGCACGCATATCTGATCGAATGCCACATCCTATGACGTCCCCAGCTGGAAGCATCTATGAGCCAAACGGTACATTTCTTGAGGTCAAAGGTACTGAGTCTTACCGGAGAATCCTTCTTTGGCTTCCCTTGAATGACGCGTACCATACGTGGTTTTGAACGATTGGAATACTCCGTCGCTCCACCAGACCTTGCAGTGCTTGATGTTCAAGTGCGGGGGACCTTGGATCCGAGCTTTGGTTTGAAAGAGGCTGCCAATTAAGCCGTATCAGAGGCTATACATTGAAACATGAAAAAGCCGCCTACCCAACTCCCAAGCTACATAGAAAAGTGTTAGGAAGCTGCGCACTTGGTGCTTCATGTGTTGCACTTACTGGACTTCATGCAGCTCCTTCACCGCAACTTCAAAGTACTGCAGGCCATTGGATTCCACAAGTATATCTGAATAAACCACTCCGTTTTCGTCAAGAGTAATTGCGACATCTTGGAATCCAACAGGCGCGGTAGGAATGCCCCACTTGAGAGTCGTACTGCGCTCTTTGATGCGATCTGGGAATCTGATTCGTTCTAGGCGCCTTTTAGAGATTACGAATTGGGGAGCAGCTGAAGAATGAGTGGTTGCAATCATTGTGGGTCGGGTGCATGAGAGACAGCTCAGGCAGGCAGTACTGTTGCATTTATACAGACCGACACTGGCAGTGGGACGAAGACCGCCACAGCCACGTCGCATGTATCCAGGCATTCCCCTGAGCCTTGCCGCACATGGAACACGCGACGGGCATCTTTACACGTCCCAAATGCACGGCACTGGCCCAAAGGCTATACTACAATACATGGCGTGCATTAGACGTGTAATGTTCTGCAGTGGAAGCTTTGCAACGTGCAGTGTGGGAGAGCCGCGGTCCCCGGTGTGCACGCAGTGAGAATACGGGGTAGAAGCTATCATTCCAGTCTAATTTATTCCTGATCAGCACTTTGACGCGCGGAGCATGATCGTTACAGAATTATCTTCCCCGCGCGTTGTACGAGGCGATACAACGCGCGTACGATACAGGACGGGACAACTACAGGCGGTATGCGTACGGGACGGCTGCTGCCTGGATTGCTGCGGCGCAAGTCTGTGTAAGTCTGTGCAGTCGGCCAGCTGTACGACTGTCAGCACTCGCGCAGCTCCGCGTCCAGGATCAGCATCACGGCCTTCTCCGCTGGTGTTTTCCAGAGGCAGTTCGTAGCTCGCAGTGCCACCCGTGTCGGTTTTTGTGTATAACGCCCGATCGCTGCAGACACGTCGCGTACGAGGTTTCTTGGGGATTTCCACGAAGCTTTCTGCGTGGTCGAGGCGGGGGCAATGCTTGTACAGCATAGCATGGCCCGAGGGCCGTGGAGCGACCGCGCGATGTGTGCGCCCACTCCTCATGGTGGTGGCGCAGCTTCAAAGCTTGCGGGAAGGCCCGCGTAGCGCTCCAAGGACACGGAGAATGGACGCCGGGATGCCACCAACACCGCAGAACCCTCGCCGTCTTTCCTAGGACGCTAGCCGGTTGCGCGCCACGCCGGGCGCCCGCACTGCCCCACGCCGTTCTCGTCGGAGCGACGCTCGTTCATAGCCCGCTTCGCGAGCTACCGCATGACCTCGCACGTGTCTCGAGGAACGGAAGAGCCGGATGCTCGACGATTGAGTCCTGTGTAAGAGGAAATCCCGTTTTTCTGCGACGAGAGTATAACTGGGGAAGGACCTTGGTTGAATGACGGCGCGACGCAGACTCGCGCGAGCTCAATGATGGGACGTCAGCAGGGCTGAGGCGACGGTCAATAACGGATTATATTGCGAAGGAGTTCGAGCCCGACCCGCGCACGCACATTGAAGCCTGCAATGCCGAGACCGTCCATGTCGCTGGGCTAAAGTCTCTTCTCGACCGCCAGCATCGATCCAGTTCAGCGTCTGCGAACCACACGCGCTGTGGTCGGCCGATGTTGGCGTACCAGCGCCGCGCAATGAATTCCTACCGCACCGCCAGAGCGCCTTAAAGAAGCAGCAAGCGGCGTGCTGTCTTCCCAGCAGGGGCCGGCGGGCACCAGGATGCCAGCGTGTAGGCAGCCATGCTTCGCGGAGGCATGCTGTTCAGCCGTACTCGCGGCGATTTGCCTGCCCCGCCGAGCCGTCGATGTTCCTACCCTATCGCAGGGCCTCGTACATGGCATACGGAAAGAGGGAAGCGCGCGTTTGCTGCGCGCAAAAGCGGTCGCCTCCGAGCCATGACCGTCGCCGAAGTACGCCGAGAGCGCGTCCAGCACGGGAGGTGTCTCGGGACCTGCGGTGCGGGGGCACGTGAGTGCTGGGGCGGAGCACGATTAGGGCTTTGAGTCATGAGCTGGGCGAGCGCAGAGTCGCAGGCGAAAGGGCCCGTGGATGTCGGTGTGTACATGATGGTACGCAGCACGAGGGCACGAAGCGCGCTTGCCCTGCGCGTAGCGAGACTTCGTGGACGAGCGAGGGCACAAGCAGGGGAGGCCGAGCGAAGCCGATCGTGTCAGGATGGCGGCTGGTGATGGGGTAGGCGGCCGCGCTGCGGTGGCGACCTCGGTATTGGGCCAACAAACGCTCCTCGATACTGGTCCCGAGCGAACGCCGCAGGCAAGACGCACGGAGTCGAGCAACCTCATAGGAAGGATCTCCCTAGGCTCCAGCTGATGATGGCACTTGAGTCGCGTGTCATCAGTCCGCGGGAGAGTGTGGACGTCGAATATGCTGAAGCGCACACGCGCGCGGGCGTGCCTCCGCCCAGATGGGCGGCGGTAGTGCCGAGTGCTGCAGCAGCCGAAGGCGAGGTCTGAAATACTCGTGTTAGCCCGTACGCAAAGCGCGAGCACGGAGACACACCAGAAGGAGAGCCTCGGACGCCTGTGCATCAGAGGGGTTGGCGGCGCAAAGCACGAGGTGGAGTTTTTCTTCTTGTCCTGAGCCAGATTATCGTGCGCGTTGGAACGGTTCGAATGCCAGGCTCAACGGCTGGCGCCAGAACAGCCGGTATCGTAGTGTCGCGACCGAAGAGTGGTAGGTGGGCGAGGAGCCTAGAGGCCTCGGGACGTTCGTGACGCAGTGTTGGCAGGACGAGACGAACGCGCGATTGATATCCGAGGCCGCGCAGACGATGTCTTGGTCTGAAACCACGACGGCTGCCACTCCTCTGGACAAGACCTCTGCTGTCCACATCAGACATGGGCGCAGGTTGTGGACAGATCACGCTTACCAAGTTGGAGCTACCAGAGGTTTGACGAGCGTAGTGGGGCTCGGTGCGTCGGAGGCGGTCCATGCCACGGGCAATAAGTACCAAGGCAAGCGTGGGCATGGCACACCCTGCGAGGTCGAGGCGAATGGTCGTTTATCCTCCAGTAGCGAGGGTGTCGAACGCAGCAGCATTTCCCGCGCGTATCAATTGGGTCACAGCGATGACGATGTTGCTCTGCCCCAGATATGTTGGACAGGACCAGGTGGACGGGCGGATGCTCTTGGTGACTGACGTTCGGGATAGCTACACGTCACCCACGAGTCCACGCCTGAGAGAGGAGAACATCAGCTAGTGCTGGCGAGGATATTTAATGTGGTACGCACCTGTACAATCGACACGATGCATGAGCCCGCGTCGACCTCCCTCCTGCGCCATGCAGCTCTCGTTCGACACCAGTTCCTGGAGGGCGATGTTGTCCAGCCCTTGAACCCCGCTTCGAGGGAGGGAAAGGGGCAGGTTTATCAGCATTAAGACTGAGCCAGACGTCAGCAAAGAATCATGCAGGCCGTGCCACACCTGTATGCGCACCTCAGGCCTCAGGACGGCAGAGACGGGTAGGACACACGCTTGGATGTCCGATCCTCGTACGGCGACGGAGCGCGTGTGCGTGGTCTTGCGCGCTCGTGGGCAAGGGGTCGTGGGTAGGGCTGTAGGATCGGTTTTGGGACAGAGAGAAAGACTCCGAGTGGAGGCAGACGTCGGGCGAGCCATTTATTGTCGCGGCGTCGTGGAGCAAGCTGCGAAGCGCGGGGAGGCGCCCCGCCGCCTTCCAAACGCGCACTCATGGCGCGGATACGACAGGGCGCATCAGGCCCGAGCTTTCCCGATGCGGGTGGTGGCGACCACGTGGCTTTGCTTGCGCTCCCGCCGCCGTCTGGACCCTCGTCTTTTCGCGGCTTCCTTCTTGGATAGTCTGTACTGTTGTGAATTCATACTGCTGCGCCCATACACATACGCCCCGAAGCATCGATGCCGGGAGCACGCTGACAGCACGGAGACCCCAGGACTGTGACGATTTGCTGGAGCACCTCGACGACATGCAATTGGCATCCAAGGCTGCCTCGTCTCCGCCGGCGCGTCCGCGCGAGCGCAGCCCTGGCGCAAACACGGCGCCACCCCCGCCAAGAGCCTCGAGAACACGCGCGCTGAAAGATGCCATGCTTGGAGGACCTGGCAGGTGTCGATCGCCGCTACCGACGACTCGCAGAGCGTGCGCATGTAATGCAAGGCGCGTCTGTGTAGCATCGCGACTTGCGAAGCGTTCTAGCGATCAGCATCGATAATGCGCTGCGCGCCGAGCCTCTCGGTGGCGAGTATCGGCTCTAGGCGGAGCGTTACGCGCGTCGGGGCGCGCTGGACGAAACCCTGCCGGCGGCGCACTGAGACCGCGTTCCGTGGCTGCGAGGATACGGGTCGCTTCGTCCACGGCGTGAGGTGGTGGGCCGTTGGGTAGGGCCCGAGGAAGTGAAGGCAAGGTCGTTTTGGCGGTAGTGGAAAGGATATGGCCGGGGCACAGGCGAGACTGTGCGGCGACCGACGACGATGCTTCGAACAAAGTGAAACACTGCGAAGACGGAGAGAATGGATGTTCGGCGTGCGCAGTACGACCATCTGGCCGCGCTTTCCTCAATAGACCTCGATCCGAGTACTTGCTCTGGCGACGAGCGTGGGCATGTACAGTACATTTCCCGGAGCATGGCCGTGAAAGTTGCGGCAAACCTTCTGCCTCCATTCACCTGCATGCCATGAATTAGCAACCACTTGCGTAAAAGACTACACAAACATACCAATGAACACGTCCAAAATCTATTCTATCCTCACCCTGCTCCCAGCCGCCTAGCCTTCCCGCGTGCTGCCCATCGAACTCCCGCTTGCAGCACATCTATCGCCTCTTGATATCGCTTGAGGATGCGGCCAGTCGTGCCGACGTGAGACGCATCCCAGACCCGTCCTGCGCGCGCTCCGTCTCGCAGCATCCTGCCAGCGGCCGTCCATCCGCGCCCGCTGGGTACATCTCGATGCCAGCAGCCGTCCATCCGCGCCCGCTGGGTACATCTCGATGCCAGCACGACGAGCCGCTCCACGAGCGGCTCGGCTACGTCCAAACCAGACTCCAGAGAGACAGTGAGAATAGAGCTCCGGATAATGAAGAGACGAATGACGTAGAGGAGGATAGTCCAGCAGGGACGCTCGAGCACAGGTGAAGCATTTGCGGGAGGGGCCTCGGGAAGGCGAACGTCCAATCAGATGAGATCTAATGTCGCAGCTCCCGACTGTGTATGTGCCCGGTCGACGCGGCGCGGCACAAGATTATTGTGCGTGTCGTCTAAGGGCCGGGAGTACTTGGTGCGAGGCGGCGTAGGGTGAATATGCGCGCGGGGGATCCCCGAAGCCTGTATGGAAGGATGGGGAGGTCGAGAGATAGACTGGAAGACGCGAATTGTAGCCTTGAAAGACTTCAAGGGTCCGAAACTGGCGCTGGGTCCTCTTTCAAGCATGTCCAGTGTCGGAAGGGTATCTCGAGTCTCGAGACGAAGAAGGTGAGAGCAGGTAATCTTGGACAGATTGTTAGCACGAAGCCCCCAAAAAGATTTAGACATGGTCGACAACGTACAGGATCCGGACCTTCCCCCCGCCATCGAGCCCAAGATATGCCTCAAGGACGCCGTCGATGCACGAATCCTTCTTCACCTCGCCCGAAGCACCCGAAGTTCCTTGAACGATTCAAGGCTCTGCGACGACGACTCGAAGTCGCGTGCAACCATGCGATCCGCCAAACCCTGCCCGTGCGCCATGTCACTTGCGAGATGGCCCCACGAGGCCATGAGTGCCGCGCCCGCCGCGCCCGCCACGCGCCGCCAGGTCCTGAAACATGTTACCGCCTCCGCCGCCGGTACGCCTGCCTGCAAACGGCATGGACGCGTCGAACGACGGTCTGCCAGCGATACATTGATGCGCTGTAGTGCTGCTGCTTGACGAGTTGGTCTTCGTCCGGATCTCAGGTGCTAGGATCGCGCCTAGGACACAATGAAAGCATAGGCGAGGCCTTTGCGGGAGGGTGATGATGGTCAGCAGTCTTCGTGTGCACCTCGAGGTGTCACACAGCCAGGCACGCCCAGACTTCGTCCTGCGCGCGCAGTTTTGAGCAATATTCTGACGAGCGGTCTTCGCGGCCGAAGAGGGCGACTGGCTCCCCGGCCGGATTGCGCGCAGGAACATCCACATCGCCGCGCCGCGCCCGCTAGGCTCCCTCGATGGCGTCCTGATAAGCGGCTTTACCCGAGAAAGCGGCGGTCACGAGTGGCCAGCTGGCAGAGAGCCTCTTCATCCAACAGAGAGGCCGAATAGGTCGTGGGCACGTCCAGCGCGTCCAGCACGTCCGGCGTGTCGGCGCAGGATATGCTCTCGCGCTCGGAGCGTCGTCGAGACGGAACAGGTTTGCGGGCCGAGACGGTCCCTATCGCGTCCGGTGTCGACGTTGCGCAGCGCATGGGCTGCGCTAAAACGCCGTGCTCCAACATGCACTCACGGGTTGGGGTTCTGCGCGGCGGCTGACGTTGCGCATGATTGGGGCGCAGAGATGCGGGCTGAGTCTGCGCACAAAGAACCGTCCAAGGGCGTGGGTGGGGTACGGAAAGCCAGAGACGTCGGCCAGCAGCCTCGACGGGCAGGCGTGGGACCGCTGGGGCTTGGGAGGCCTGAAATGGCGGTGATCGACCTTTGCGCTTGCGACTATGTGTGAGACTTGTCGAGGTATGCCCATTCTGTATGCTGTAAAGCGCGAGGCTTGACGAAGATTGAGACATATACACCGGCAGCGGCGAAGAGTGCGTCTCGGTGCGCATGCGTATGGGCGCGGTGCGCCGAGCCTTCCGCGTGAAGCTGACGCTCGCCGTAGATTGGTTCGTCCGGAGCGGTGGGAAGCGATTGCGAGCGGAGAGGATGAGCGTTGACTGAAAGCGGCTCGTCAGCGCGGCAGCTCCACGGATGCTAGGCCACTGGGACTTACCGAGAGCTCACCGGCCGCATCAGCGAAGCCCTGTTTGCGAGAGACTTGCGGATTGGCCTCGAAGGTGGTACCAAGTCAGCCTTCGCGAGATGCGACCGACGCGCGTTCTGAATTGTGTCGTGGATAGTGGTAGACAGAGGGGCAGACATGGCCTGAAGACGGTCCACAGACCTCACGGATGGAGCGACCTTGCGAGGATGTACGTCACGAGGCGTCGATTGAATTGAGGAATGCGGCTTCCGACAGGGCTTGGAGGTCACAGCATTACTAGAACAGAGTCAAAACCATAGCTTGAGGGAAATGAGGCGTCTCAAGGATCCTGATATGTCGAAGTGTGGCCAACTCGGCATAGGCAACGGGAAAGCAGAGGGGTAGACATTTCGTCGAAGAAATGGGACAAGGGTGGGCATGGGTTCGTGTTGCTCCTGGTACGCTTTGAGAGGAGCAGTCGGAATATGGTGTGTGTAAAGAGCGCAGAGGGACAGGCGGTGCCTTCATATCCTACGGGACCCTGCGGGAACGCCAGAGAAAGGGTGAGCGTGAGACGAGGACATAGTGCGCACTACGCACCTGTGAGCCCAAAGCCTATATCATTCCTCCCGTCCTTCCTAGTTTCCATCCAACCAGCTGCTTACGAGACGCGTCCAAGCTCGCTGGAAGGTCTCAGAGGACGTACACTTGAAGCTTGGAGTCTCGCCGGTGATGCAGGTTGTCCATCCGCACGCTGCTTGCAGGTCTGAACAACACGCGATAGGCTTAAGAAAGGTTAAACAGAGGCAGAAGCGTCCGAAAGGGACATACCAAAGCCAGGAGACGACTCTAGGGCGGCAGATGGCCGGCTGCCGACGCCTCCAAGACGGCTACTTGATCGCCTGACCTCGTAGTGGGCAAGCGAGCCAAGCACCGACAGACAGCGCAGAACGTGTGGGAGTGCTGGCCCCAAGGAGCGAATGCGAGTGAGAGTACCACAGGGGTGGATATATGTTGAGGGCTCGGCGAGAGGCTCGAGGAGGGCGAGACGGAAAAGTGTGGCATTCACCGTCACGAGGTCCTCGGTCGGCGCATCTTCTCATCCCTCACTCCGTGCTCGCTACCCCAGAACAGCACGGGCCGTCGGAGGGCCTGCATAGCATCAGAATGGATGAGGCCGGTGTGGGCGAATGTCGCCGAACATGGCGGTTGGGAAAGAAACCTCGGCCTTTGAAGGCGCCTCGCGTGGCCGCCACGAAGCTGATGGCGCCGGCACTGGCCGCAGCCTGCTTTTCCGCCGTGTCGTGTCGTCAGCAGGATACTTGGACAGTACGCGCACACAGGCGGCCTGGCGTATCGCGGCAAGCGAATATTGGCAGCGTAAAAACGTCCGCTCCGAGTGCTCTGCACTTACAGCGCCGAACATGCTAGCTTGCGTACTCGGCGGGCACGGCCTGAGCCGGGCTTTTCGAGCACACTCTCGATGTCTTGCGCTCCCCCAGTGAACGAACGCTATCGACAGCCCGTGCTTCTGTTCCACTGCCCTCGATTGTTAGAACTGTAGGTTATTCCCGCTGTCCAAGGGAAAAATGCACTTACTCGATTCAAGTTCCTGCTCGAGGAGACCATCAATGGAGATGCAAAGCGAGCGCGTACGGGGCCGTTCAAGAGCATTTTGTAATGCGCTCCGCCACCCAGGTATAGCTCCATTCCGCGCCATAATCGAAGGACACGCTCGATGGCGATCCGAGAAAGTATGTGACTTCTCGAGTTAGTGTATCGCCTCAGGCCTGCCTGGGTACGCTGCGACGCACCGTAGGTAGCACGCTGAGCGTTGGACGATACCGAAGGTCCTTGCAACGTACCGGTTGCCGCGCTGCAGGACTCTTGCAGAGGAAATTATGGCGACCGTGCTGTTGCAAGGTGCGCATCGCCCTTCTCACTCCACGTCAAATTGTAGGACTAAACTCCGAAATAGACGAAACCTTCCCTAGTAGGACGCATGCACCCAGAGACCTCACTAGAGAACCTGTCAATACAGAGCTCGCGGATGATGGAACGAGCACCCGCTCATCCCTCGTGGAAAGGAACGAGCAATAACTCATCCCTCGTAGGAAAATGCGCAATGGAGGTTTCGCGGCACGGCCGCTGTAGCAGAGGATGCCGAGAGCATAAACGCCATACGCTGCGACTCAGGTTGGCATACATTTTCCTAACAAAACCTATGTACTCACGACTTCTCTCTGCAGGCCTCTCTACCAGGCTGGATCTTTGCTGCCAAGGTACCACCGTCCGACACATTTGTATATAACCGCACTAGCAACTACGAGCCCAGTTCACCTCCCCACCGGTTACGTGCGCCACAGTGAGTCTCCTCTAGCGATTTCATACTGCACCGCGAACTGCACGTTGGTCTCGCATGCACAGCTGTGTTCGCCAAACGGCGGCATACGCGTACAGGCGACACTTCGTCCTTGTTAGGCAGCCTGACGTTTCCGACTTCGTGGATCCTACGGTGGAGCTCGAGACGAGTGGGAAGATGGCCGAGCGCGCTCGAGCGATCGGCGTTGGGCGATCTGCACACTGCGATGTACGCAAAAGCTACGATGTTCTTGGCCTTCTGCCTTTCTGTAGCCAATACATGCTCAGCGATCCGAAGGGCACGAAGCGAGCGGACGATGCGGGCATCGGGAACGGAGGTCATCGTCCCTGGCTAGATGACTCACACCACCAGCTCGCGCGTCCGATACCAGTGCCACGCCTGGTGCGTCCATCTGCATATATATGTCTGTCTACACGCACTGTATAATATCAGCGCGTTTTCCGCCGTCCGTGTATGACAATAACCCGTCCGGGCCGAAAATACATAACCCAGTAAAACGTTCGTCCATCCGAGCCTAAGTCTCTCCGTCGCAAAGCTCGAATTCATTGTCCGTCCTGTGCCTCCGCTCGACAGTCCTACCCAGACCTCCCCGCGCTGGCCTCCAAATGCCTCTCCCGTTTTTCTCTGATCCGGGCGCTTTCTTCGATGGTTATCAGCCCGAGACGATGCGCGTGAGGCATGAGCTCCCGAAGTTGTGCTGGGAGATCTGGGACGGTGGCCGTGATTCTCTCGTCAATAATAAGGGTAAGCGGGTAGTGAGGGCGCAGATGGGGGTCAAGGTCCTGGAGTGCCAACTCGACAGTAGGCGACGACCGGTAGAAATTGAGAGTTGCAAGGAGGCGTGCACGGATGGGGCTGTTCTCTTCAGCCGGTGGTATTGACCATTTCAATTTCAACGTGGAGTGATCAAAGTTCAAGGATGCTAAGCATCGTGCAGATGCCGTGAGATTATGACATTCTACAAGACAAAAAGTACCTACATTCTGGCGTCCCTGAGGTATCTGCTTTGTATGTATATTCTGCCCATCTGGTGGAGCTCCAATTCGTTGTCCACGGCGCTCTTAAGACCGCTTCAGCCACAGCGGAGGCATCAGGGTCATTGCCAGTGCAGAGCCGTGCTGCAACGGCTGCCATGGCTGCTCGCTGGTTGATCGTGGTGTCATCCCTCCAGCAGAACGTCTGCAACCTCTGCGCCGCAGCAGCAACATGTGCCGGGCGCACTGGCCCCACGCGATCGATCGTCACATATCGAAGCTCCAGATGCTTCAGCGAGGGCAGGGCGTTAATGATGGAGAAGAGCTGGGCGCAAGAATGAAGGGGTCGGCGTGCCAGGTAGAGTGTATGCAGGGCGCGAAGATGGCGAAGGAGTGCGGGTAACATGGATGTAATGCGAGGCGCAAATGTGCGCTGACGTCCGGTGCCCTGATATTTTTGTCCATGACAAATGAGCTGCGTGAGCTGCGTTGCATGAGCCCCCAGACTGGACAGAAAGACAGTCTCCAGCGGAGGCAGATTCTGAGTCTCGCAAAGTGAAAGTGTATTGATGTGTGACCCAGGATTTGAGGTAATGGTGGAGCATTTGCGGGCTTTCTGTATCAGGTATTCTATATCGCTACGTCTGCGAATGGAAATGTCTCTCAGGAAGGCGGGCCATAGTATGGTGCTCCAATGTGAGCATACGAGCCTGAGTCTTGCTACGAGGATTCGGTGCGTTTTTCCGGGCTTCCCTATGACGTAGCGCAAAATCATGGAAATCACCTCGGGGGGAAGGGGTGCATGCCCGACGGCCTGACGAGTCTGCGCACCGATTATGCGGGATAGGTATGGTTTAGCAATGAATAGAGCCACGGTCTCGTCGAAGGAAATGCGGAGGTCAAACCAACGCGATGACGAGATCGTGCTGGGAGCATCGGGGCAGAGAAACACTGCCAGGCGAGTCTCAGACCTGACATCGAGAGAGTAGTCTCCTGCACGGCCGGTGAATTGTTGTACTCTTATAAGCACAGTACACACCTAGCCAAGCACCATTTTTGGTCAGGAATATAGTACGTTCATTCAGTCGAGCGCCACATCCTATGATGTCCCCGGCTATAATTACATGAGCACGAACGCTGATCTACCCCGGGTGAACTGCTGCTTACAGGAGTATGTTTTGTTCCTTGCCTGTAAATGACGCGTGCCATATTTGGTCTTGAATGACTGAAGCGGCCCGTCGCTCCACCAGATCTTGCTGTGTTTGATGTTCAAGTGCGAAGCGCCCTGTGCTCGAGCTTTGACTTGAAAGAGGCTGTAAATTGGGATGTATAGTAAGAGGCCATAGATGGATCATAAAAGAGCAGCATACCCAACACCCAAGCTATGACAAGATGGCGTCGTAAATCCTGAATTCCAATTCTACGTGTAGCGCACTCACTGGACGCCACGCAGCTCCTTCACCGCCACCTCAAAATATTGCAGCCCATTTGATCCCACCGGGGTATCGGCGTAGACTACTCCGTTCTCCTCGAGAGTATTTGCGATGTTCTGGACTCCGGTTGGATCAAGAGCAATGTCCCATTTGGGAGTCGTACTGCGCTGTTCAATGCGCTCGCGGAAGAACCTTGTCTGCTGCCCACGTTTCGAGTACATCGGGCAGACAACGGCTGGGGAGGAGATGCGAGTAAGGATACTGGACGACGGGCGAGGGAACGCGTCAGCCAAATGGCGCCCTTCCTCTTATGTGGTAGAAAATGGGGCTCGCGCTAGCCACGCGATGACCGGTATTGTCGAGCAGAGTTTGCGGCGTCTGGGTAGACAGAGCTGCTTAATCATCACGCGTTCATTCTGCACGAGTACTGTACAAGGCGATTTGCACCGGATACGCTACCACGTCTGCACAGCACCCGCGATAGATCGCTGGGAAGGCTACTGCGCAGGTTGCAGTGCCTCGGGCCTGGATGAATCTACGAGTCGCACAGCTATCAGCAATTGTGCCGCTCCGCGTGCATGGAGAGGTCTACCTGGTAGCCTTGGATAGAGCCCTGAAGCAGTCCAAGGCAAGTGCGCCCCAATCTACAGTTGTCAGGACTGTCCGGCCGTTTCAGGCATGGTGCGTTGGAGGCTCCCCGAGAGATCCCGGAAGGCACCGGGCGCCGCAGAGGCGGAGGCACAGTTCCTGCCAAACAGCATAGCATGGTCCTGGCCCCTTGAAGCGACAGCACGGTGTGCGCGCCCGTTCCGCGTGGTAGCGGCACGGCTTCAAGGTTTGAGGTCGAGTTCGCGTGGCATTCCAAGTCCAAGGCCGTGGGAAGTGGGAGGTGAGATACCGCCAACACCGCAAAACCCTCGCCGTCTTTCCTAGGACGCCGGCAGAATGGGCGTTACGCTGCGCGGCCGCAGGGCCGCACGGCCTCGTGCCGTACTCGTCGTCGAGAAGTGCTTGCACAGCCCGCCTGCCACACCTGGTGCGCCACCGCGTGTCCTCGTACTAGGTTCAAGAACTGGGGAGGCCTGGCACTCGATGCTCGCAGGTGTAGGAGGAGTTGAGACGGATCTGTCGTGACGATGGTCTCAGCGTCTGCTCCCGGAAGGAACGTTTAATGGATGACGGCGCGGCGCGAAGCCGCGCGATCTCTAGAATAACACATTGGCAAGGCTGAGGCGATGGCGAACAGCTGCTCGTAATACAAAGGAAGCGTCTCGACCTAGCCGCACAATGGTCGGCGAATGTCGTTGCACCAGCGAGGCTCGACCGCCCCCCGCACCATCATAGCGCCTCAGAGCCGCAGGAAGCAGCGGGCTGTCTGCAGATAGGGCCCGGCAGACACCAGGATACCAGCGTGTAGGAAGCCGTGCTTCGCGGAGGCACGTTGTTCGTGCCTGCACTGCCGAGCCGTCGGCGCTCCTGCCCCATCGCAGGGACTCGTCCTTGGCGCGAGGGACGGACGATGCGCACGCCGCGCGCGAGGACGGTCGTCCTCGAGATACGGTCGTCGCGGAAGTGCACCGGGCGCGCGTTGGCTTTAGATTGAGCCTCAGCCCTGCGGTCTGGACTCGCGTCTGGAGCGCGAGTTGGGCTAGGACGGCCATCCGGTCGCGACTTGGGCGCGGACCCGGAGGAGAAACGCTTCGCGGGCTTTCATGCGCACGCATTATGGCGGGTGGAATGGCCGGAGGAAACGCTATTGTAGCGCGCGCAACAAATCCGAGGGGACGGACGGGGCACGGGAGCGTGCGGCATTGGGTGGCTGTCGACGAGGTAAGCGACGCTGACGCCTTCGGGCCTTGGGCTGGCGGGAAATCCTCGACGGGCTTCCACGGTCTTCGTTTCTAGGAGCGTAGGAGCGAGTGGACGCCAGCGACAGTGCACATGGGCTCGGCCTATCCCAATGTGAAATATTCGCACAGCTGTAGCTGCCACGGAGAGGGAAGCCGCGGGGCCAGATTATTGGCGAGAAAATTAGGACGTCGGATATATCCCGAGGGAGACGCACACCGTCTCCGCAGGGAAATATCCCGCGAAGACCGAGCGTCGTGAGAGCTGGGATTCGTGTCAGCTTGAACACACCTCGGGCATGATAATGAACTCACAGAAGAGCCTCGTACACCTGAATAACAGCGTGCGTGGCAGCGCAAAATCCATGTTGAATTCGTCGTCTTGTCCTAGGTATCGAGCAGCCTGCGCCTCGAAAAGGTATGATTGCCAGGTCGGAGGGCGAGCTGGAATAGCCAGCGTCGCAGGGTAGCGACAGAAGAGTCGCAATCTGGAAAAAGGTCTAGCGGTCTATGAATCTTTGCTATCGGCGTTGACGAGATAGGACGAGCGAAGCAAAAGATACTAGAGGGCACACAGAAGACGCCTGATCCTGAATCTTCGACGCAGTGTTTTTTCTGGTAGGACTTTCTGTGCATACGTCAGCTTCGAGCGCAGATGTGCGGCAGATTCCGCTCACCAAGTCAACTCTAGCTGAGTTCGATGAGCGTAGCGAGTCTTGGTGCATCGAGGGCTGCCGCTGCCAGGGGAGATATGCATCAATGGATGAGGCGGCCTGCGAGCTCGACGGGGATGGCTGCTTTTCCTCTGGAGAGGCGCTTTGAACGGAGTGACGTTTCCGTGCGTGTCCATAGAGTCAAGTTGACGGGGTTGTCCGTCTGCCCCAGGTTCATCGAGTAGGACGAGGCTTGTACGGACAGGTCCCTTCGATGACGAGCGTTCGGGATACGCGACGCCCACGAGTCGTGAACTAGGGGAGGAAAACATTAGACAACGTAAGTCTGCGCGGCCTGTGTTATGCACCTATGCAATAAGATGAGACACAGTAAATCTTCAGCCCGGCATACAGCTCTCGTCCAAGCCCAACTCCTCGAACACGGTGCTGTCCGGTGACTGTCCACCATTTGGATCGTGCATCGAGGCGTAGAAGAGCTTCCGCTGACGTGCAGCAGCCCGATACCTGTGACGAAAGTCAGCCGGGGCTCAGGCGAGCCGTTTGACGTGAATAAGAACCGCAGGGGGTGGTAGAGGTGAGCGAGAGACGTGGAGGTTCGTCCGACTTAGACCGTCAGATGGCGCCGCATAGCGTGTGGGCGGTCGTGCACCGTGCGCGGTCGTTTACAGACGCAAGGATGTCTGGGGAAAAGCAAGAGAAAATCTTCAGGTGGATAGTGAGGCTGTGGACGGGCCGGACAAGTACTGTCGCGTCCTGGGGCAAGTTGCGAAGCGTGGAGGCGCCCCCGCCACCTTCCAAACGCGCACTGATGGCGCAGAGGCGACGGGGCGCATCAAACCCGAGCCTTCCCGATCCGCACAATGGCTACCACGTGGGTTCCGTCCGCGCGCTGGCCGTCGCCCGGACCCTCGCTCACCGTTTCCGCGACTTCCTTCCTACTAGCCTACCGATTTGGATTTCACCGCTTCTCTCCCTTGCTGACACCTGTATGCCAGCCTGCTGCCACAGCTGGCGTAAATATGCTGCTGCGAGTCTGCGACAGGGCTAGTCGGCCTCCGCGTCGACTGAAACGTTAGCCACGCATGAAAGGCTCGGCGCGCACGCCGGTCCTTTTCTCTTCTGCATGCCCCCCGGCATATAAAAGCTGACGCGTCAAGATTGCTTCAGGATGTACCGACAAAGTTCGCGAAGCATCTTCGTCGAGGAGCTGGAGACGAGCCGTCCAGGCAGGCTAGTCATCGGCTCATAATGCGGGTGTGTGACTGATTACTCATCTTCTACTTAATCTCAGCAGTAATACTCCCGCCCTCAGCGCTCGCTCTGTACGCAGGAGGCTGCCCGAATGCCATTTCGCGAACCAAGATAATTTCGCCATCCTCCAGAACACCCTTACCCAGCGATCCGTACATCCCAGCGATATCACTCCAGGCGATGTACATTGCGCCGGCGCGTTTTTCCTCAAACATCATCGGCGTCCTCATCTGTATACTCTCCAATGCAGCCGCGGATGCTTTAGTCTGTCGCCGCTCGTCCGGCAATTGCTCTTGAATTATTTCCCTCTCTTGATCGTCGCGACGTTATACTGGTAAGCCTAGCTTGTTTGTATCGCGAGATCGGAGGCTGATCCCCGCGGCAGCTCAAGGTCGTCCTAGCGATGCGCAGAGCGCACAGTATCCCACGGTTTCTGCCAAGGCGAAAGCCCATATATCCGGCTTCGAAGCGCGGTCTTGGCTGCCATTCCCCGTACCTGACGCAGCAAATCTTGCACTTCCAACTGTACGCATCTCGCTGCTACACCAAGCCTACCCGCCGCTGCGGATCTGTTGCGCCGTACGCTCACGTACATTCCGCGCGCTGGGCGCGAGACCACAGCGCCTGACAGGAAAGAACTCCGTCCTGTCGCAGGACCGCCAGAGACTGCCGTCGGTGCGCTGTCATACGTGCGCTGTGCGCGCAATTCCGAACTACGACGAGGCTATTAGCCCCACTCATTCGGGGCCGGGCGACGCAGCTCACGTCTCTCGCGCTGCGCGTCGAGCACAGCCATGGCCCGCATGCCACTCCGCCGGACTGGGGTCCAAACATGCCGGGCGGTCTTGCCAGACAGCTATCCCACCACGCCAGCGTCTCGCCGAACTCTTTCACGCCGCCTCGTGACGCCTCCTTTGATACGCCACGCTCTGCGCTCGCATACCCCAAAACACGCCCGTCTGCCTGGTGGGCGGCCTTTCATCGATTCAGAAAAGCCTCTCCATGCTTCAACCACGCCTTCGTCGGATGCAAGCTTTGCACACCTGCCGGCACGCCTGTGCGTGCACGCCGACCGGCTCAGGCGTACGGGACCCGCAGCGCACGATCTATCGAGGATGGCTGTCCTACCAATGCCTATGAGCCACGCCCGCGCTCGACCAGCCTCAATTCACCGCATCTGCCAAGGCACGTGTTGCGCTTCATGGATCCGGTACGCCTGCCACGCTGCTTCTTCTCATTGTCAAGAGCTCAGCGCGCTCTCGCCCTTTCACGCGCGGGCGCTGGATCGCATATTTCTTCATTCTGGACCAGGTACAGTATCACTCCGACGAGTACAACTCGGGGAACGCGCCTCCTACGGGCGACGCGCTGGCGTCCCAGGAATTCGGCGGTACTTGGGCTGTGCTTCGACGCATGCTTCTACCACCAAGGGGATGCAAGGACTGTATTATTGGAAGGGTTTTGCTATTGCTCTGGGAATTGCCATTCACGAGCATTTGTGGTACATGTTTCTTGTCGTGTATTTTGATCGTTGAACGCAGAGCTCATATATATTTGACAGCAATGGGAACGCACGACGTCTCACCGGAGCGGGGCCATTCGTGAGGCAGTCCTCTCTACATAGACGCGGAAATTAATCCCGGAAATCGGAAATGAATCGTGTACATGCCTGTCACAGCTGCCGCGGTATACACCTGTCACCTCGCGTACACTTTCGGTGCGAACCCTATTACAGCGTTTGAGCCGCCCATAAGGCTCTTCGGTGTTCGCGCAGCCTGAAATGCAGGTACTACGGAGACACACGACAGAACTATATAAGGACCGACAATATCCGAGCTGTTTGGTCCCCTTTTCCCTCCGTCCAGCTATCCGCTAGATGAATCCAACTACCATGTCAGCCTACATCTCGGTGCGTTCTTTGCCGTGTCATTACTCGCCACATAATCTCAAAGCAACGTTCGCCCCTCCAGACGGAAGCTGATAATCCTCCCGCCTCACACCGCTTACCACAAGAAATATTCAAGAAGGTCTTAGATTATACTGTGCTACTGTACGTCCAGCTGGCCATGAAGAAGGAAGATAAACAAACTCTAGGACGGTGTGCCCTCGTTTGCCGATACTGGGCCCTACATACTCGCAAACATATCTTCCGACATTTATGTCTTCGCTCACGAGACAACGCCATATCCCTGCTCGAATTGGCAAAGGTCATCACGCTGAAAACGAGCATCGGCATGTTTGTGCGAGGCATCACACTCGAGCTATATATCCCATACTCCTCGCCGCCCTGGGCCCACCTTGTAACTCACTTGCTCCCCCATTCCCTCTTCCCGAACCTGCGAGAGACTCACGTGATAGTATCTCAGAGCACCGTTGTCAAAGCTGAAGCAAGCCCATTCATCGCACCTCGCAGTGCTTTCCACGACTTACCGCGCTCACTCCCGTTCTCCGCGCATCCCAGGGTCTACCACGTGCGCATGGAGCAGCTTGATTTCTCCAAGTTCACTCACTTTGCTGCATTCGTCGCGTCATTTGGCATCGCGGGAGGGGGCCCATTCCCACTCGATGCACTCAGTCTGCGTGAAGTCACCTGGGACGATGCTGGTGTGCTAGCGCCGCATCAAGCTCTTCCGCTCACACAGACATTCCGTGGCCTTCAAACAACCTCGATCGGTATCGGAGGTAGCAGCAGTGCGCAGTGGCAATTAGTGCTTCTATTCTCCTCCACGCGCAGGAGATCCCTTCGTCTGCTGGACGCGTCCGGCACGTACGCGTCATGCGCCACTCAAAACTTGCACAGAGACGAGGCATTCCAGATATCTACGATGCTCCAGGAACTGCCCGAGGCCAGCACATGCATTTTAGGCATAAATCAATCCAAGCTTAAATGTTACGTAGGACGCTATATCATCATTGAGTTTACGCTCACCGGCACTGGCCATGTGTCGATGATCACGTTCAAGCTGTGGGACACGTTTTCTTCCCCTCTCCCTAGGGAGCTCTACCCCCTATTCGTTACCCTATCAAAGATCGACAGGAACGCCAGCACGTCCTTCGCGGCAATGGAGCACTTCATCGTCGAGATAAGCCGTGACGATCTGCTGGCCAAGTACGAGCCCGCTGTACGCGCGAGCATGCCCAGACTCGCTGCGCAGGGCAGGCTCGAGGTGGAGACGCCCAAACTCAACGAGAGGGAGAAGCAGGAGATGGCGCGTTTGGAAGCGGAGGTCGAGGATGCGGAGAAAGCTAAGAAGGGAGAAACGGACGCCGCGGTAGCGGTGGCTGCTGCTGCTGTCCCAGAGCACTTCCGGGAATTTTGGAAGAATATAGAGGCAAGAACTTTGTGAACGGAAAAGGGCGAGGCAGAGGATGCAGAGGATGATGCGGGCGAAGAGGCCTGAGGCTCGATGCTTGATTGAACAGGTACGCAGGCCTCTCATGCCTCTTATCCCGTCCTGCTGACCACGTGTTTTATTAGTGCTGCGACCTGAACGTGGTATTTGACTGTGATGTTGATTGAGACTGGACACGGACCTTACAAACACGTCGGGCCGTTATACGGGTTATTGAACGTGATATCATTTTCCTGCATTCGCGTCGTTCGTCGCCAGACATCACCGCGTCGTCATACTGCTAAGTCTCGAGGCATGACCCTCGTTGCATAGCTCAAACGTGAGACCAGGTTCACGCCGCTCTACAGCTGCACACTCCGTACGCGATATCGCAGTCCGTACAGCGCACCCGGACGCCGCGCCATCTGTTACTGGCGCTGTGCAGGCCGTCCCAGCATCGCGGGTGCGTTGGTCGACTGGGACGACGGAGCGTCGTTCGATGGTCGCGTGTCGCCGGTACCGCAGAAGGCTGCGCCGCGCGAGCAAGGACCGTACGTACTCCCTCAAGCAAGCCTGTACGGGCCTGTGCGGGACACTGCACATCATTCGTTCCTCAGTTTTGGGCAATCGCAGCAGATCTGTTCGGGGGCAAAGAATGTCGCGCGGTAACATAGATTAGGATATGAAATAGGAAACATCGGAGGGCACTCAATACGCGACCGTGACCCGCTTGCCCTCCCACCGCTCCCACTCCGCCAACCCTTGCTCAACGATAAAATGCGCGACGTCCTTTCTCGAAATTGTGTAGCCCTCCGAGCCCCTCTCATCCTCGACGACCCTATACGCCCCGCTCCCCTTCACATCGCCCTTCGCCGGTCCATTGGTGAGAAACGCCGGCCGCACGACCAAAACGTGCTTCAGCTCTCCGCGCGTCGGCATGCCCTCCGCGTCCTGCCAACTCGCGGGGAGGATATCCGCCCGATAGCCGCCGTCCTCCCAGCGCGCGCCGTCCGCGTACGCGAGCACGCGCTCGACGTTGAACTTGTCGACGTGCGGCTGCGTGAGGAGCTGGTTGTAGAAGAGGCGCATGAGGAAGGGCAGCCGCGCGTGCGAGCTGCGCGTCGCGCCGGTCGTGCTGACGACGACGAACTTGGGCTGCCGGTCTGGCGAGCGGAGGGTGGCGGGGAGGGTGCGCAGGAGGTTGAGGATGGCGAGCGAGCAGAGGTTGTGTGGGTTGATCGTGCCGCGGAAGAGCCAGTCGATTTTGAGCGCGCCGCCTAAGTGGAGTTCAGTGAGCTGTTCGCGCAGGTGTTGGTGGGGGACGTACCGACGGAGAAGAGGGCGACGTCGACGTCTCCTGACGCGCTTGCGGCCTGTGCCTCGGCCCAGCCGCGTGCGACGTCCTCGAGCTTGAGCGCGTCGCCCTGGACGAGGCGTGCTTTGCCTTCGCGCAGGAAATGCTGCATGGTGTCGTTGCCGTCGAATGCGGTGGGACGTCGGACGAGGAATGTGACTGTTGCACCTTTTTCTGTACGACTGATTAGTTTGGCTTAGAGATGATGAGAAGACAACAAGACTCACCAAGGAGGCGGACGGCGGTATGGTACCCGATGTTCTGCGATGCGCCGATAGCGTAGACGTTCATCTTCAACGATTCTACTGAAGCCGTAGCGGTTGAGTACAAGTGGAGAGGGGAGTTGTGCTGGTGTGCTGCTGGCCGTTCCGCTCAGGAGCCCGGCCATATAACCTCGACCTGTGCCTATCGCGCAGCGGGTCTTCTGCGATCGCCTTGGCGCGGCGTCATCGCGAGGCCGACAACGCGAGGCCGACAACGAGTATTCTCCCTGCCGAGAGAGGCATTCTCATTTCTTGTTGTAGAGAACGTTCGGGCTCGGGCTGCGCCTCTGCGGACGCGCAGCGCCCAGACCGAGAGGGCATGTCAGAGGCGTGACGGCGGCCCCGCAGCATGCGACGATGCCCGTGCGCTGCTGGGTGTCGCGGATGAGCAAACGTCTTCGTATGCATCGCATGAGAAAGGTCAGAACGGCTGGCGCACCTTGAGAGCTTCGGCCATAGTCGCTCGTTCACGAGAACTGGAATGGTACGTTGTGGGGGAGCGGAAGGAAACGCTTATGCTTACGTCACCCCGCTGACCAACCTTGGACGGTCCCTCCCGGGCGCCATCGCCATTGTGGCAGTCACGTGGGCGCCAGCCTTTGCATCCGCCTAGCTCTGTGGCTGGACATGCACGACATGTACACCAGTGGTGAGTAGAATATTGCGACGGACATCTTCCTATGTGCTGTGCTGACGACAATATTTACCGTCGAACAGTCTTCCAGCCAGTACTTCCAGACTCGCCCGTTCAAACGTTTACGTTCGGCCACGCCGTCGCAGCCCCGGTGCGACATGATCAGCATACCAGCCGGCTGTCGGACCATACCAGCAATCGCGCGCGCGTGACTCCTACAGACCACTTTGGCAACGCAGCAGCCCCGGGCAAGCAGACGTCATCATGCGTATGCGCCCGGAAGACACAAGAGTCCGATGTGCATCGGACTCGAGAGCTGTACCCGCCGCTGCGACGATATGGAGAACGGTAGGCGCGAAATGCATGTCCACGGAGCCTCTAGTAGAGTTCACAGGGTCTTCAGCCGCATAAGCATATTTAGTAGCTTCCCCGTCGCGAGAAAAGCCTGCAGGCTTCGAACTCAAACTCGAGGATCTCGCGGGTTCGGAGACCCTTTCCCTTCGTCTTCATAGTGTTCCGCTGACATACCCCATCAGTTGGCTTGGACTGCTGTGAAGTAGCTTCAGAACATCATCCTAAAGATATTTAATACAGCCGCCGACTCATTTTTACCCACTCGCTGCGACCAGAGCGCACTTGTTGCTATTATGATCGAGATGCCAGCCACGATATCGTCTCAAGATTACCTGGACTTGGACCGCTCTTCACATCATGTGTGTGGGCTATCGCTATAAAAAGTACGTCTCTTAGCACGGACTTGGTCCACGACCGGGTCTGAGCTTTCTGCAACTGAACAAACATCCGTAGGCACACTTTCCTCACGTTGATCGAGCTTCACACGAGAAGTTCCCCTGTGTATGGATCGCGGCGCGAAGGCCTCAATTTTATGTTGGTGTGCCTCGTGAAAACCTTCCGCATGAAGCTGTGCTTATCATTTATCCAGATGAACGCGATCTTCTGTACGGGAGCCCTGTTATCATTTTGCCTCTCGCCCTCGACCAGGGCTTCTATCGACGGCGCTGCGGGATGTATCGCAGCCCTCGAGGTTTCTGCGGCATGCACAGTCCGGCGCCCCCATCTCGGCCGGCTGCGACGCAGAGGAACTCGCCAGACACGCTTCTTTTCCTGCTAGATCACAGACTAGGGTGCAAGCAGGCCAAAGTGTGAACACTTGGCGGGTACGATTTCTTCATTCTTCTTTGAACCATCCAACCATCCATCCATCCATCCGCATAAATAGCCATAATTTATCGGACTACATTGACTAATTGAACCAAAGTGTAACATATTCATACAAGCTTTACACAACATAAATAGCAATAAGTTAATTGATTAGTAGCCAGTTATATCCGAACATAAAACGCTAAAACAAGCCCATGGCCATTAGGGCTGTCAGCTAGCTTAGCTGAAGTCATAGAGTCCAAGTGGCCTTCAAGCTGATACAGGCTTCCATGCTTTAAAGCATCATTATACCAGACTTGCTGAGAAGAGCTTACAATTCTCGATGTGAAATGGTTGTCCTTGTAGTAGATGAATCCACACAGCCTGTACTGGGAATCATCAAAGGTAAGCATAAAAGTCCATGCTGGAAGAACATCGTCCACTTTAAACCTGAGAAATTGAGGCATCTCCTTGAACTTGATTTCATTTACCAGGTCACCACTACAGCCTTTACATCTGGTAGCTGTCTTCTGCTTGAGATTTGCATGCAGCCACTTGAGTGTAGATTGCTGTCTGCTTGTGCCCTTCAGAACACCCTGTCTTTTCCACTTGTATGCTGAGCACTGTAGCAGCAGATCTGTGCAGGATATTTTCTGGCTTTGGACGACTTTTTGAACAGTGTGGCAAGACAAGCATGAATATTGCCTGAGCCAGAAAGGATCAGAGTGTTCAAGCATATAGCTACAGAGCGAATATATATCAGTCCCTTCAGTGGTATGAAGAGGAAACTCGATGGGATCTTCATCATTTAGCTCTTTCCTGACTGCATCTCTGCCACTATCCATGGCTAAACCCTTGCGCTTCGCTGATTTGCAAGCTTTCAGCAATGAAGACAGATATGGAAGCTGCTCACTCTCTAAGTCCCAAGTTGAGGAGGTTGGATTATATAGTGCTTGCAGCAGTATAGAGAATAGTGTATCATATGCACAGCTATAGTCGCTCCATGTAAAGCCCCAGGCTTCAGTCAAAGCATCATTCAGGCTGAGCCTAAGTCTCTTTGACCTCACTGGAGCCTCTGAACTGTTTGAGTGCAAAGCAGATATCTTTCGCTTTTTTGCTGGCTTGATATCATTGCTTACAGTCTTCAAAGCTGTAGTGCCTTTGGCTGGTACAAATGCTGAGGGCTTGATAGCAGGCTTTTTAGACTTTCCCTTTGCATTTTGCTTATCTGGTGCATCTTGCTTCGCTGATTTATAGGCAATAATCCTCCAGCCCTCCTCATCCTCAGCATCTTCACTTGTCCATGGCTCTGTAGCAGACCATTTGAGGTATACAGGCATGCCCTTGGGTACAAAGTCTTCGCCTTTCCACTGCCTGTATGAAGAGATAACCTGTCGCCTTGTAATGCCACCCACTGAAGGAGGAAGCTTTCTTGCATACTGTAGACTGGTGATCTCATCCAGAAGCTCAATCTCACGGAATTCCTGACGAAGCCATCCAGACAGACCGCTTCTAATTTTCTTATCATCAAATCCTTGCAGAATCGCAGTTCCCTCATATGTAGAACCTCGAGATAGACATGTGTATATCGACTGGCTGCTCCTGCAGTTGTGCAGATCCATAACATTGTACAGCCTTGTTCTTCCTTGAGAGTTGTAGTCTGTCATCGCAAAATTAGGGATAAGTGGTACCTGATCTCTGCAGATCCTTAGAACTTTGCCATTTGGCATAGTGCATTTGATACTGATGGATACCTTGCTAATTGGCACTACATTTATGGGAAGCCCATCGAGCTTGACAGGTGAAGGAGGGGAGATAAGCTCTACAAACACAGTCTCAAGGGTCTGCTTTCCCATGTCATCTAAAGGCTTGCATTTCCAGCCTACAACTCGAGCTTCTGCACCATTTGTAACACAGCATTCCGTGGCTAGATTGCGCTTAATCATCACTGGAAGGCCAACACAAAGCCTAAGTGTACTGGCATGATTCTCTGTGCAAGAATGAGGCAGAGTCCACAAGGTCTCCTTCAGGTATGGATTAATCTCATTGCTCATTCTCTGTGGATCGACTTCCTGAGTCTTTCCTCTTCGTCTTCTCTTGTCTTCCCTCGCCTCAGGCCTCCATTTGTCCGAGCTATGGAATGTCTGAAGGTCTTTGCCAGCTTCCTGCGCAAATTGGACCGATTTGAGGTCATTAATCTTGTCTCTATGAGCATTCCAGGAGGTAATGATCGACACATGATGGAACTTTGGATCTGACAGCTTAGGTTTATCGCCACCTCTGCCTACAACTCTCGACCTCAAGAGCTTGACATCTGCTTCTGTACATGCTGAGTAGCGCATTCTTTCCAGACATTTCCTGAGCTTGGTATCATTGCTTGACTGGCTTCTCTGACGCATATTTTGCTTCAAAATAACCACAGTGGTGAACTGGTGCCATAAAGCTTTGCCTATCACACCCTTCTGAGTGTACACAGAGTTTGTTGTGTGTGGTGTAGACACAGAACCTCCAGCATAAAGTGCATTATCCCTGGCTATAGGAGGGAGCTGTGCAAAGTCTCCTGCAACAATCATGTTGATACCTCCAAATGGGTCGTCAGGCTTGTTCCTGGCCGTACACATCTTCTCACAGATCCTATAGAACTCATTCCTATCGATCATAGACAGCTCATCAAGAAAGACATAGTCCACATTGTGTAAGTTGTCCACTGCAGCAGCTGTAGATGCATAGCTGGACGAGCCATCTTGTGGATCATATGCTGTGAATCCCAGCACATGGTGATAAGTAGATCCTCCAATAAGTGCAGCAGCAGCACCTGTAGGGGCCATACACAGGAATCTATACCCTTCCTGACGCTGATTGAAGAAATATGTTAAAGCCTTGATAACTTGTGATTTTCCTGTGCCTGCCATACCTCCGAGGTACATCTTAAGCTGCTCACCAGAGGGCTTACAGGCATGGTTGGCAATTATACTAAAGGCTCTTCGCTGCTCTTTGTTCAAGGTAAACTTGTTTATAGTCTCCTGGATGAGCTCCTTCGCTTCAGCTGTTGGTGGTATGAAGGAAGTGTCCAAATAGGACTTGTCAACGACCTTTACAGAGTCAGGAGGTGCAGAGGCCTTGGAGGCCTTCGCCTTCTTGGCCTCACCGCTCTGTACATGCTTGGCACTCAGAATTTCCGCTCTTTTGGACGACAAAAGCTCTTCCCAGCCATGAGCTGATTTTCCCTGTCCAGACTGCACCTCAATACTTTCAACATGCACTGTAGCGTCGATATCTGAGCAATCCAAGGCACCTGTTGTATGCATAAGACGTTCAGCATCTTGCATCTTTGACAATCTGGCAATATGTGCCCTAGACCACTCTTGATACTCATCTGCAATCTCCTGTAGCTGGTCCTCAGTAAGCTCTGCTAAGGAATCGTTGCCATAGTACAGATTATCGAGATATTCCTGAATATCATCATCTATGCAAGAAGGCATATCACCAGAGGCCTTGCCCTTTCTTCTAGCAGCAGCAAAATCGTCTCTAGCATCATTGCACTCATACTTGACATGGAAGAATTTCATAAGCTCACTCTGCCTTTCAGTGAAGGAGTAATCTTCGAAAGTATCATGCCATGTGTCATCTACCTGCTTCAAATCTTTGCCAGTGCGCCAGGGCTTGAATAAAGTGAGCATAGTCATGCAATAATCCTCCATGTTGCCTTTATCTTTGCGAGGTAATGCTCCCCCAATAAAGTCTGGAACCTTTGCATCAGCCTCCTTGCACAAGCGCACATGATGTGTAGAGTACTGTGGGTGCAGCTCAGAGAATCTTGTCCATGCAGTAAAGTCGTCTGCTTCCTTGCCTGTGGAGCTATTCTCTGGTTCGCTATTTTCCTTAGAATTACTGAGATTAATCTGCTCAACATCATCCAGCTCCAGATCTTCGCAGTTGAAGGCCTCATTTTCGACTTCAGCACTGTCCACCTCCTCAGCTGTGGTGCCTTCATCAGGAACATCTTCCTCAACAAGGGAATCGACCTCTTTGGGCAGATGTTGAATGTGCTCAACACCCAGCTTGCTGAGATATATATCAAGAGCCTTCAAGTGATTAGCCTCAGATCTGGAGATCCAGGACTCATCTCCGAGATTCCACTTCACCAGGAACTTCAGGCTTCTGCCTGTCCACTTGTGTGATAAAATCTCGTCCACCAGGAACTCTCCTTCTCTTTCATTTCCCTCAGCTCGTCTTTTGGACATCTTAGCCTTAGTGGATCTCCTGATCCAGTCATACAGAGATACAGCTTCGTATTTCTCGGGCCTATGCATATAGTCCATCACTGTATTGACTCCAATGACTTTATCACCGCTTTTTGCTATGACAACCTTTTCAGAGGAAGCCTTGCCATGATCCAATTCCTGAGCAGGGCCTGCAAGCTCCCAGGCCTTCTTCACCTCGTTCACATAGCCCCTCCAGTAGAACCTCTGGAATATATGACTTGTGTAGTGATCTGGGTGGTTTAGCAAGTACATGCATGCCATAGGTCCGCCAATTTCGCTCTGGGATGTCAGAGAATTTACAACCTTTGTCAGAACTCTCTGGGCTTTCACTCGTCTGCTATCTTCACCTGCCAGTAGCTTAGCTTCTCGCTGAAACACAGATTTGACAGCTTGAAACATAGTATGTGTCTTCAGTGGCTGCTTGGTAATATAATCCGTGACATAGGCCACTACAGACTTAATAGCTGTACCAGATAGCAGACTGGTTACATCAGTGTTACACCTCATCAGATATGTCAGCACTGTGGAGAATGTATTCAGCATAGCCTCGCCTTTCTTCAACTCCAGAGCTCCTGTAGCTGGATCTACCTGAGTTTGTAGTGTTACTTTGCGAGGAAATCTAGCTTTACAGGTGCCATACTTGTTGTTCTTGCAGCCTTTATTGCATGAATGCACATTTGTTAAGAACAGCAGCTCATTAACAGTGCTGGTGAATTGTTCCCACCAGCTAAGGGCAGCCTTGCAGTCGGAGCAAAGGTGGTCACAGTCTTCACCACACTCAGAAGGCAAAGGAACAGGCAATGTAGTTGTGGGCTCTGCTTTGTCAGGATTCTTCGCTCTATTCCTTTGCACATCCTCAGCTATCTCAGTCATGGTCTTGCCAATGAATTCCCCTTGGTGTACAGCTTCTAAATACTCGACTATCTTCTTCTGGAAGTCAGATTCAGTGTCCAATATCCGCTCACGAATTTCCTGAGGTGTCAAGGACGACTTCAGCCAGATAAGCATGTGCATATGCAAGGTAAGTCTGCCTTGCTGTTCAACAGTGCCATAGTACCCTGAGGTCTTTCCATACAGACCTGGGTGACTGCTTCCATATCCGAGGACATGCTTGATAAATGCATCGGTCATGAACTTGAAAAAGCGAGCACCTGCTACTGGATTATTGGCTATAAGCCTGAACCTTTCATCTTCACTGATCCGAGTCAAAAATACCCTTTCCTTTGTATCAGCAAAGTAGATAGCCATGGGATGTTTAATGTCTGCAGGGGCATATGTAATAAACCAGCTGGGTGCGCCCAAATATGATATCAGAGACCAGATCTGGTTTCTCATATGCTTTCTGCTTGTAATCGAACCTGGCACATGCGCCCCAATGTAGTCTATATCGTTGATAACCTTGTAGCACTCCTGTTCCTCTGGTGTAAGCTCTTCAGTCTTGACATATCCCTTCTCAAGCTTTTCAATAACCTGGGTAAGCACAGAGTCCTTGATACTTAGAAGCCTCGCTGAGATCTCGTCAATATTAGCCTTGTTTGCCAATAGATAACCACCTGTGGTCGCTTTCTTGATCTGCTCATGATTGAAAGCAATGAGAGGGAAGTAAGGATCAGTTTGAAATCGCTTATCATGGTACATCAGTAGGTGCTTCTTGTGTAGAGTCTCAGACACTGCATGTTGGCATTTGTTGTTGCCAATACCACCAAGTCCATAGGGGAAGAGCCAAGGGAACATCTGCGGGTATAGCTGTGGATTTTCGTACAAACTTTCGGCCTTTTCCTTATTTGCAATGGCCAGGGCTTTCCCACCTTGCTTGAAGTGCTGCAAAGCTTTGTTTCTGATAATACCACGCTCATCACGGTTTATCAAATCAGTCAGCTGCTCAGATGTCAAAGCATGCACTGTGAAGGGGCATTCTCCCTCATCAGTCCCTTCATCTTCGTCCTGATCATTTACAGCCATCGATTCAGCATCTTTTGTACTCTCTACCTCATGATAATCGACATTGACAGGTGGAATATGCTCTGGGTACTCTGCCATATTTTCTGTGGAGATTTCAATGTCCATGTAGTCAGAATGATTGAGCTTGAGCCACTCTAGTGCTGCTAAAACTCTGTCCCTTCTAACAAGAAAAGGAGTACGCTTGTAGTCTTCAAGTGTAGGTCTAGTAGGACCTAGATATAGAAAGGCTAAGACCTCGTCGAGCTCTTCACGCTTTGGGGGCAATACTGAGAAGATCTTGGGCATGGGAACAGCATGGCAGATTGCATTTGCGCGCATTTTATGCATTTTACTCTTGGAGACTCGGACAATGCAGTAGTTTCTAATGACTTTGGACACAAGGAGCTGCTCAGTCCATGACAGATTCTGCAGCTGAAGAGGTATTGCACCAAGCCAGAGGCCATTTGCTAGAGCTAAGTGCGGTGTTTTCCCTCTCTTGATACTGTCATGGCACTTGGTACATATGTGCTCACAGCCCTTAGCAAGAACTGGCCCTGGAATGTCAAGAATTGGCTGCTTTGGCGAGCTTCTCTCTTGTCTGGTGACATCTGAAGACAGCAAGCAGGACAGCAGGCTCTGGTCAATATCTTTGACAAGTTCCAGGTCCTGGACTCGAGTTAATGCACCACATACAGCACAGCCATGCTCTTCAAACCGCTCAAATGAAGTCTCATCACAGAAACCATTGACAATATTCCTTATCAGCTTTGTAGATGGAGGTGAGGGTGGAAAATAAGACGACTTATGACGCTTTTGATCATACTCTTTCTTATCCTCCTTGTATTGCTTATCAAAGGCTTGATTGACATGATAATGCTCCAGCTTCTTCGCTTTCATGGCATCTTTATTTCTCTGGTAATATTGCCTGCATCTGTCAGAATAGGACGAAGTTTCCTTGTTGGGTTCAAAGACAGTAAGAAAAGATGGACATTCAGTGCAGTTATGCTGCTGGAGCTTTTCAACAATAGCAGCTCTATCAATATGCTTGCGAGTTTTCAATACAGTGTGATATTGACCTATAGTTAAGAGCATGTCTTTTGTGGCTCTTTCACAGAGTAATGACAATGGAATATCCACAGTAGGTACAGTAGCGAATACATCTCTATCTTCCTCACGAATATAGCCTGCAATGCGATAGGTTTTACCCTCCAAGATGTTTGAAGCCTTGTCAAAGGTAATTAGCTCTTCAGCAGGCCACCTTTTCATGGGCTGATGCTTTGCAGTCGCTTTTTTAGGCCCACCACCCTTCAAAGAAGTAGGCTTCTCATCCTCACTGTTCACCAAGGCCTGTGGCGCATATTTGTTGTCTAAAGTCAAAGGGAAATAGCTAAGGTATTCTGATGAGTATATCTTCGCATTTTTCAGATAGACCACAAAGTCATGAGAGTATTGCACATTCCTGTGCAGCAGTACATATATCCACTTGACTGTGGCATGAACAGAGCGTCGAGAAGCAGCATAGAAATACCACCAAGGCAGAGATACATCTTTTGGCATGGTGTAGCGCATTTTCGCGTTTATTTCGCATTCAAGATGTTTATTTTGAGAGTCTGAAACCACTGTATGCAGGTATTTTTCTGGTATGGAACCTCGGTCCATCTCACAGGCTGTGAGCAGGCATTTTGTAGACATGGATCCTGGCTCCATCTCGCAAAATGCGAGCAGACTTTCTGGAATGGTGTCTGGTACCATACCCACAAGGGGCAAGAGACTTTCTATGGTGCTCTCAGGACCAGCAAAGTAGTTGCTAAAGGCATCTGCAGCCTGAGCACTCAGACTGATGTCTGTAGTGGCGGTTTCAAGAACAGAAAAGGGGGACTGGGTGGCAAGCACAGCTCCCAGGTGCTGAGTAAGCACACAAAGGGAGAGTAACATGCCAACTCTGCAAAGGAATTTTCGCATAATTCGAAAAACTGCAGTGAAAGCAGTATGTGTGGTGGTGGTACTGGTGGAAGCAGTGCCTAAGGCGAAGAAGCCATGCCCTCAGTAAGGTTTGATGGGCTTACATAAACTGTACAGTTTCCGGTTCAAGCACAGAAGGAGGTCTAGCAGCAGAAGGTCTTGGGTTCAAGACCTTCTGCAGGAATGTAATTTTTGGCCTAGCTGAACATTCCCTCCTATAAAAATGTGTTATAGACCTTTGGTATAGAGCCCTTGTCACCTGAATCTAGGAGAGTTATGTACGGGTTATTTTGAAGAGGCACAAGAGATACCAATTCAGGCACCTCATCACCTATATTTTTCGCTGTATATACAAGCTGAAGACTGATCCAATTACTCACCAAAGTTACCAGAGAAATACTAGCATTAGATATACAGTCGGCTTATGCTCAGACTATTTGATACACAATCTGAAAGACTCTGAGGGAGCCTAGGGGCCTTTGCGCGTCAAATAAGCGCCCAGAGGCGCCTAAATCTAGCGCATGTGCTTCTTTATCAGAGCTCTGTACACTTGTCACAATTTTAGATCCTATACATTTATACATATTCGGAATCCTATACACGTGCTCTACACAATGTGCGTGTAAAAATATAGATGTTCTGTCATTTTAGATGTCTTGCTCCCAATTGGGAAGGCAAAATTGATCTAAAGCGAAATGTGTCTCCTGGTGGCTCAAACTATACAATATGATAGTTCTGATGTTATAGATCCTGTTGATAGTGTATAGTATATATGCATACCAAGTTTCATGACAATCCATCCAGTAGAAAGCTCGGGGCAGAAAAAAGTGTGAAAGTGAAAAAGCGCTCAAAGTGCTAGTCACTGCGGGGGTAATTCCATGTTAACCGGTGAAAACATGATGAAAACATCGTGGAAACAGAAACCATGTTCTCACAATGTTTCCGAGCAGGGACATGATGAAATCATGAGATATGACGCACCAGGAAACATTCACAATGTTTTCAAGGGAAACATTGTGCATGTTTACCGCATGTTTCTGCTAGGAACATGAGGGAAACATGAGGTATGACTCTAACCAAATTGAGCATAGATCACGGGATTCAATGTTTTCATCATGTTCACGCATGACAATCAATGCATGTTTGTGGCATGTTATGCGACTCCGTCAGAAACATGCAGAGAACATACCATATATGGTTCCATTTGAGCAAAATGTAAGCAGCGTAAACATAACGGGTACATTATCGCATAAATTCAGTATGTTATCGCAGAAAACATTCAATCAATTCCCCGGCATGATTCCGGAGCAGAAATATGCGGAGAACATGCACAATGTTTCCCTGGAAAACATTGTGAATGTCTTCCGGTGCGTCATTTCTCATGTTCTCACCATGTCCCTGCTGAAAACACTACGGGAAACATGGTTTCTGTTTTCTGCATGTTTTCGCCATGTTTTTACCCGCTAACATCGAATCACCCCCGCAGTGAGTCTGAACAGAACGATGTCTTCATTTCATTCAGAAATCGTAACCGTTTCCCTACTACTGCAGTGAACGCGGTGGCTATTGCTGTCTTTTGCCGGCAAAGATCTCAATGCTACACCGCCCCACGCCGCGAAACTACCACTCAAAATCCTCATTCACGTCCCCAGAAATCCGCGATCCCAGGAGACCTCTACCACTGCGTGCTCGTTGATGCGCCCCGCTCAGCGCTGCGCCTGCGCACACCGCGTAGCGCGTCCCCGACCGCGTTCCCGACCTCGCGACCTCGCACCGAACCTCGCGTCTCGGCCGCTAAGCGCCCGCGAGCCTCGCGCGCACGATCTCGGCCTCGCACCTCGCGTTTGCAGACTCTGCGCCAGCACCCCGTTGCGTGGATACCCGCGGTCTCGAACGGCCTACGCCTCGCGATGTGGCGCGACGGTATCGCTATTTCGTCATCATTTCGTACGCCCTTTCGCATTTTCTGCTTATCCCCGAAGTTTCTCGATTTTATTCCGTAGCTTTCTTCCGACGTAGCCTACAAAAGCCCTGTACGTAGTACCCTTTCCCCCAAGCAATCCAGTCCCCTTCTCATTGTATCTCGCGTCCGCCCGAGCCTCCTCGACTTCGCCACTCGCTCTCGCGAGCCTCGCGCTTCGCGCTCGTCCTCGCGCATTAGCCTACCTCGGACGCCCCTCGGGCATAGGTATCTGGACTCGCCAGCTGCCGTCGTACTTACCCCTTGTCCCTGCGTATAGGTTTTGGGTTGAGTTTGGCCCTAGCCTTGCGCAAGACGCTTCATCGTATTGCCAGTGGTTCTGCACGCCCTGGAGGTGCAAGCGTTGTCCTTCGCAGACGCATTCGTGAGGTACGTCGGCCACATGGCGGGCACGCATCTGACCTCACAACGCTTCCGCAGGCCCTCCTCACCCGGGAAACTCTATACAACCTGAAACCTGACTATGATGTTTCCCTGATTATGTCAACCATCTGTCTGTCTTCCTCTATTCTATTTGAGGAGCTGCAGATATTTTCATCGTCACCAGTGCTTCTCTGAAATTAAGTTGCACGCAGTCCGAGTCGTGCTTCATCTGAGCGTCATGTGAGCTTTCGGTCTGTGCGCAGGGTCAGTCATATAAATACGCGTCTTCTTTGTAAGGACAGTGCAAAAGCGGAGGTCAAACCAGCTGCCTTCTTTGAACCAGCTGCCTTCATTCTAATGTATTCGAATCAATCTACGGAAAGCACATGTAGCTGTAGTCACTATTGCAGAGCATGAGACACATGAGTCGTATAGGCTGTCAGATTTATGATCTCTCCAATTACGATTTCTGAATTTATGAAGAAACGTTTATATTACACCCCCGGCCCTACGGGCAGATTTTGACCTCGTGGACTCCGTCACGAAAAACGAGTGCAAAACCGTGGGAACTTTTTTTGTATGCTCCA
>BPQB01000102.1:0-103717 GCA_019973155.2 Phanerochaete sordida
CACCCTGAGTGCAGGCCTGAAGCTTGTTCATAGCATCAGCCTTCTCGTTGGCGGGCTCGAACCGGTTCTTAAACTGCTTCCAGAACTCGATGCGGGTGTTGTTGAAGATCATCTGTCCGTCCGCAGCGGCTTCCAAGTGCGGGCGAGCCCATTCTGCGGCGTCGTCTTGCATGAACGAGAGGGCACCGAGGATCCACTTCGTGCTGTCGATGAGGATGTTACCATTTGCGTCGCGCTGGAAGTTGCCTTGGGCGTCGCGAGCACCGTAGCGGTCCGTGTAGCCGTTGGCGTAGAGCGTATAGGCGGAGCGGAAGTGTTTGGCGGCCTCGGCTGACTTGCCGCGGAAGGGTACCGGTTTCTCGACGAAGGCGATCTCGCGTGTCGTGGCGTTGACCGTTGCGTTTACCGTGGGTGCAGGGGCCGGGGCGGGCTGTGGCTGTGTGGCGAGGGCTCGGATGTCGACGGAGAGTTGCCGGATGTCGGCGGACATTTGGGTGACTGCGTTGGCCATGGCGACGATTGCCTGAGCTACGGGGTCCTGTGGTGCCTGCGGGCCGGCGGGTTGCTGTCCTTGTTGGCCCTGTTGGCCACCAGGAACTGGTGTGTTGAGTCCGGACATGTCGAGCGGCGGGAGCGGAGGAGGCGAGGACGAAGGTGTTGGTACGTGCGAGTGGTACGAGGCGGGAGAACCGAGGGATACGTCACTGTCACGAGAGGGACCAGCGTCGGGGCTTGAGTCGGGAGTGTGCGGAGTGCTAATCGACGCGCGTGCGAAGAGGGAGCGTTGGGCTGGGACGGCGAACTCGCAGACTCGCTGGCGTGTGGGCGCTGGTAGCGGTCCGAATCGGGGAGCGCTCTCACGATACGGGCACGGTTGCTCACTGCAGGTTTGGAGTGCGTTGCCCTCGAGGTGGTAGTCGAAGACGCAACGACTATCGGGCGATCGGACGAAGACGTGGGGCGCGTTCGAGCAGTCGTAAGGCAGCGAGGAATCCACGATGAATTTTACACCTTAAACTATCTAATCGAAATAGCCAGCGCGATCTATCGCGTACAGCTCGGCGGTGACACGGCGGAGATTATCCCTTAAACCTTTGAAAGACACTTCTCCGATAGCGCGGAGTCCTGCGTCGTAGCGCTTCCACTCCTGGAAGGTGATGATGGCTTCGGGGCGGAGTAGCTCGCGGACTTCGCGAACACGGCGGATCAGGCGCGCAGTGGCTGCGGCGTGTTCGGTGCGGATGTCGGAGTAGTCGAGCTCGTCGAAGGGGGTGAAGCGCTTGAGGACGGCGTTGAACTTCGGCAGGTGGATGCCGAGGAGTTCGAGGGTGGTGTACTTGGGGACGTCGATGCCGACGCGCTTCGGGGCGATGGGCGTGTAGGTCGGGGCGGCGCTAAGGCGCTCTGCCAGACTACGGGAGGAAGAGGAGGCGGCGGTGTTGGCGCGAGCCTCGGCGGCTTCGCGTTCGCGGCGGGCTTGAACGGCTAGGCCGGCGCGGCGAGATGCGGCGATGGCCTCGTTGGTGACGGCGGCGATGGGCTTCGCGGGCAGCGAATGCGACGGTGGCGGAAGAGTGGAGACGTACTTGACGATCGCGTTGAGCTTGCGATCGGTCCACTTGGTGGGCTTGCCGGCCTCGCGACGACGGTCGAGGCGGTTGAGGAGGCTGTCGGGCAAGCGGCGCTTGATGCGCGGCGCGTTCGCGACGGGCGACGGCGAGCGACGGCGCGTTGTGTCTTTAGGCACTGTCGCAAGCGATGAGCAACTCGTACGGAGTGCGCTGGACTGCGCGACTGCGACGTACTCGCTTTAAAGCGGTGGGAATAAACTTTATAAAACGGGGAGTTGTGGGAGCGGTAGGGGAAGAGGTTTTGCCTAGGGCACCCGAGAGATCTCGACCTAATGTTGCGGACCGAGGGTACAAACGCTGCACGAGGGACGACAAACGGGGAGCGCGACGACGAGGCGCGGCGGAGCGAGTCACGCTGCTAACGCACAACTTGTTCAGCTGTCCGTATTGACCAAGATAACATTAGCATAGTAAACTACCATACAACGGAGACTTACCTGTCCGTATTGACCAAGAGGTCGAGATGACGGACAGGCTACAGGAGCAGGGGTATATATACTACTGAGGGCTGCGCACGGACCAGGCAATCATGTGATGTGAAGGTCGCGCGCGTTTCAGAGCGCTTGGGATCGAAGGGCGAAACAGGTCGGAGATGCATCAGCGTGGCTGAGTATTCCGGCCCTTTCGGCGAGGCTGCGTCCGGGGAGTCATCAGGCATGATGGTTTCGGCCCGGGGAGATCACGAGGCTACGCGCAGAGCCCTGGGGCTGTTCTGACACGTGATGGACCGACAGTGACGCGCGTCGGGGACGCTGGCGGCTGTGGTGTGATGCGCCATCAGGAGCGCTGGCGTCTATGCCACGCGCGTGCCCTGGGCGGCTATGACTCCGGATGCGTCGAGGGCTGCTCGAGCGCTGGATTAAACCAGGGAAAATCGCAATAAATCGGCGAAAAATAGGGCAGGACCGTCATATCCATGACAGTCTGCACACCTGCTCTCCATCGTTTTACGTAATGGGTCTAATAACAATGTGGGTCAATACTAGCAGTGTCTCGTGTTACCATTGTATCCAGCAGCCCTTCCACTATGCTGGTATCACGTGTGCGCTGTGCACCAGCCATTATATAAGCCTGCGTGCAGCTGAAACACGTAGTTGGCTGGATCTGTTGTTGCAAACTCCACACAGTAACTTCAGGATTCAGCAGCTACACTTCAGAGTGACCAGAGCCTGAACCAATTTTTCCGGACTCTGAGACAGTATGGGCATGTAATATGTATAGTTATTGATATTAGGACAACTATAAGAGCGATCATCCTCCATAAATACATTTCTGGTTAGCCAATATGATTCTATGCAAAAACCGTCTAAGGTACCAGAGATTCTCCCCCCTTCTCATTGTGCCAGGCGTTTAGCTCCTGCAATCTCCTTGGTGCAGACTGTCAGTGTGTAGATTACAAAGAATAACATGAAGGCCTCACATAGGCCCAAGTAATATACACGTACAAAACCAAAGAAGATAGTAGATGATTAGTAGCGTAAACATTAGACTTGAAATATCTCATATCTTTACCCAAATGGCCTGAAAGTAAGTAATTGTTCTTTTACCCTTCCTAACCCTTTTACCCAACGCCTTGTGCAGGCTCTCCTCTTATATACCCTTTGCTATAACCCTTAGCCACGCTCAATCACTACAATTTTCATTTGGCTTTGCTCTCTGGTGCATGTCTGCCGTTATCTCACACCACTGTGGATGCCCATAAACGTCTGAGCTACTGCAGGCAGCGTAGGCCCTTTCCCATACTGCCATTTAGTCTGAGTATGCCGCTGCTGGGAAGGCTTCAGCGCCACTGTCATTTAAAATGTCCCACGGAAACAGCAGTCACAAAACCTGTAGCCCCAAGAGCACCAGCCACAAGAGCACCTACCACAAGAGCCTTAAGTGTGGAGCCAAGCAAAACTATCTCTTGTACAGAGTGCCTGGCATCTATCAGAAGCCTGTTATAAATAATAACATGGTACATATATTAGAAGACTTGTTTGATAAAAGTGTGTCAAAGATGTGGCTGTTAAATGAGCACCAGAGGACATTTAGTCTTGCATAACAAGGAAAATCAGTGCATTGTGCCACTGGTGCCATTAGTCACATTATGTCTGTTGTATTCTGGTTGAAAACATACCCGGAGGCAGTTACTCTAGTGTGCCAAGTAACAGCAGTACATTCTTATAGCACCAAGGCTACTATTCACTCTACACTAGCTCTATCTTTTATGAAAACATATATCTGACATATGTTTAACGCAAAACATGGTCAGGGCGTCTTTTTGAGCGACTATATCTATACAAAGCATGTACTCAGGGTCTACAAATATTTTCGGAATTTGCTGGAATTTATTCGAGGCTACAGAGTAGTTTGAAGCCAAAGAGGTGTGCATGAGCCAGAGCACGTGATATGCACGTGATTGATGCCATCAAATATGTTGAAAGTCTATACAGACGTGTCAAAGGGTGCTGCATTGCTCAAAACACGAAAAGAAACGCTAAAAACACGTTCAACATTGTTTAATTCATGTTTTGGCTATTCTTGCTGACGAAGTCATTTTAGGTACGCGAATATACTCCCGAAAACCGGGAGTATATTCGCGTACATAAATCCAGATCGTAAGCAATGAGCTCCAGAGCGCTCAGCATTTATTTGCTTGTCCAGAAGTGTATACAGCCTCCTAGGCCTTAATAAAATGCCGGAAAATCTGGAAATATTCTGGGGCCTACTATAGAGTGCATTGATGGGCCTGAGAATGATGGGACTTGCCATATATGGAACATGATCCGAGAACATCGGAAATGACCTCAAGTTTACAGCTGTGCCCAGTTTAGCAATTGCAGCAGGCATAGACCCTCAATAAATCCCACATAGATGCATTTATATTGCATTGCACTCCTATGCATATGTTTAAGATAGCAGTAATGCCATGTTACCATGTATCAAGCCGAGAATGCGCAGATCTACAAAATATATGTTATCATTGTATCCCCTGCCAATCTGCCCTTTAAGCTGAGTACAGTGGGTTCAACTCACTATATCATAGCCTCTACATATGCTTTGTATAGATTTCAGATGCCCAAGGCCTTTGCAAAGTGCAGTACTGCCACTTGTTGCCAAAGTTTGGCTGAGCGCCTGTTGAGCGCCTAGTTGCAAACTTTATGCCACACTATCACAGCTTTGCACAATTAGTACAGACAACTTCTATACATCACTAGAATCCTCTCACTGAGCTCGACAAGTTGGTATAGTCATCATCTTGATGTGGCCACTTTTGAGGAAGCGCATTGGCTGGCCTTGTAAGCGCCCATAGTTACTCTGCTCTGTGCTGGAGTACAGTGAGCAAGGTCATTACAGGACTGTTACCATGGTGTAGAGGGATGTCTGAACTGTACATCAGCCCATTATGAAGACTGCATAGTGAGTGCATGAGGCTAAATAAATCGGACAAGTTTCAATACAAATTTTGTTATTGATTGAAGCGGAGCGTGAAATATTTGTATTGAGGTAAGCCAGAATGTTCCCACGCATTGGGCAGAAATCCGTTCCGGTGCAGAAAACCCTCCAAAGTCCTGGGTGTAAGAACGATTCTTCATTTCATTCAGAAATCATAATTTGTAGGTGTTTATAGGTAAGATAGGTTCTCAAACACCTGATGTAGGTGTTGTAGGCCAATGTAGCTATACCTACCGCTATACATAGTGTCAGTAGGCGCACTTAAATGATACACAAATACCATGATCAAACATTGGACTTTTGGCATGCACATTGTATGGATTTGATTGAATGCAGACCTTATATGCCCTTGCAACAAGGGCCCAGAATTGCAGACTGCTTATAACAGCTTTCTATGGCAGCCGTTTTGGTCATGCTGATCTTCAGCCACACAACCAAGTTAGCGCCGGCCCAGTAATTCGTACATCCCTGGCATTGCGAGGCAAACATTATCTGGGCAAGAATCTGCATTATCATAAAAGCTCACAGTGTCTATAAGGGAAGACAAAGTTATAATGATGGGTCGTGGGAATTCTGGCACACACGCTGGGCGCAGTCCCTTGCTCAGCCCACCTGCATAAACTCTTATATCACCTGGAAGGCGCAAACAAAATGTGGCGCCTAAGAACAAAGAACCTAGGAATGAAGGAGTATGAGAGGTCACGCGTAAGGGCTGCGCAACAGATAGTACAGATGGGCCTCTTCCATCTTCCCCTCCCACCGCGCAATGTACACCATGGACAAAGATAGCAGCCATTCGTGAGACTGCACGACTAAAGTAGAAATGAACATACGGCCATGCTCTCGTGCTCTGTGCAAGGGCGGGCATCTCCACGCCATTGTTGTTGCGGCCCCCACAGTGCAGCGCAGTGGCTAGTGACCACGTGCAGACGGCGGCCTATCACACTTCAACTAACAGCCGTTCAGCATGGGTGGTGCGACGCAAAGCAATGAACAGATCTGCTTCTGCGCTGCGCGCAACAGCGAGCCTTCCCGCATGACTGTCGTTGCGCTTCGCACTGCACTGTTTGGTGGGACACACGCAGTGACAATGGCTCACATTTGCACGACTGCCACCTGCTCAACACGGCAAACACACATGAACTGAGGGTTAAGCCATGCCCCTGCACTATGAGCGATTATGGGCCTTTGCACGCAATCTCTGCCCTGCGCAGCTGTTCTGTGGTGCGCTGACAGGGCCAGGGACGGTGTGTTAGATTATTTTGTCAGGAGGATGAGCCGTTTGCTGAGTCGCCTGAACCAGACGTTAGGTCGAGGGTTCCCAGTGGTTCGTGTGGGGATAGTGGATAAATATGTATAGTGTTGGACTAGTACAGAATGTTGTATGGGTCAGACGCTTGGGCTGAGCCCAAGGACAGCGGGCCACTGTGTTCAGAGACTGCTACACCGAAGTTCTGCTTCTGCTCAACTCTTGCGCAGGAATGGGATCTCCTCACCTATGTACAGGTCAAGGGTTGGGTGTAGGTAACACTAGACCTTAATGAAGGCTAGTGGGACCTGAAAACAGTGTCAGCTAGCACAGCGCTTCTGTGCTCACTAAAATACTGAGCCGTGCGCCCAGGAACAACTACAGTAAGCCGATATTGCTCTGAGTATCTTCTCGAGTCACTTCCAGAGGTACTTCTCTGAAGCGAGTGAGTGCAAAGTGGGAATGTAAGTTGGTTTTTTATTGGGCTAGAACTACAGAGTATTTATATCTCTACGAGATAATTGGCAATTCTGCCTTGTCGGAAAGGGAATTAGTTGTAAGGGCACAGAATTGGTGGTAAACGAGGTCATACGACAAATAGTGGTGCCGCCGAGCAATTAAGCTGACTTCTCATTGGCTGGCGCTCAACTGAGCTCCACCATGAGTAAGCATCAGGCACTGGCCAGGCACAACAATGTCGTGGGCTACAACTATAAGCATAACATGGTACAACTACAAACAGGGAGGGTATAAGCTGAAACTTGCCTAAGCGAACATTACTGGACTGTAAGCGGTTGAATAGTGACATGTACAATGCTGTCCATCCTTTCGCTTTTATCCATGACCTAGTGTCAAACAAGTTTGATGCTTGTCAGCGGCACCAACTTGACTCAAAAGAGGTAAAAAGTTATCCTTGATCTGCGGCTGTCAGTCATACTCACAGTTCCTCAGTCTTAGAGTTCCTACACCGGTTCTCTTTCATGTCACTGCTCTCTGCAGTGAAAGCCACAGAACAAGCCGTACGCATCTCCGTCGAGCTCTCTGCCAATATCCCTGACGCCTTTTGGATCCTTGATGGTGTACACACAGCGACAACGAATCTCAACAACGCAAGGTGCACAATAAGCGACGTCATTCACAGTTGGGAAGCCGTTGGAACGTTGCAAACTCACAGTCATCTGCTCGCAACGCTACTGGCTATTCTCCGCCAGCGAATCATAATCGCAGAGTCCTCTACGCCTCTCATGGTGCAATCCATGATTCACAACATTTACATGGTGATATACGGCTTCAACTCTGGCCTAAGCACCAGCGATACCTCCCAGGCTTGAGCCAACAATTCTAGCACGCGGTGGATTGGCAGGCTCGCTGTGGACATTAAGACCCATGCAAGCTTGCAAACTCCTTTTGCTCTGGACCTGGGGTAATACTATTCGGAATTCCCGCATTTGTCTACCTTCCCAGCTTCCATTACCGACTTTCCTATTGCTGGTAGCTCCGGCTACTACTCCAAATTGGCCAATGTTGCTGCGTCGGCGGTGGTTACATAGATGGGCATCAGCGCCAGGAGTACTTGCGAAACGATCACTCGCAGATACTTTATCTATCTCCTGCTTCAACACCTTGGCCTGGGGTCTCTACTGTTCAAATGCACTTGGGACGTCTAGAAGACATTGCCTCTCTGGGTATTCAACGAAGACATCACACGTTACGCAGATTTAGCCACTCCGTCGTTTACGCCGGCGATGATGCAGCCATTTTTTTGATCAGCTACAAACCTTCGGCGAGCAGCGAACATCAAGGGACGCTGAGCTAATGCTACGGCTTCAGCAGCTACACGTGCTTCATGCGAGTTCACCTCAGATATAATTATATAATCGCGGTTCTGGAATGTCCAGCTTGTTGAAACCCTTGCTCAGACCGCCGACTCTGACAATGAGCAGCGATAGCTCCTCAAGGAGCTGTTCGTGCCATCGCTAGGCAAACAACCGAGTTTTTCCTCCACGCCCTGGTATGGGGGGGCATCCAGGGAAGACACCATTGCTCGTGCGACTGCCCTGCTACGCCAAACTATGGAGGTCATCCAGGATCCAAAGGCTGACGGGCTCTCGCCTGTACAGCAGGCGGTCGCTCAAAACCTTGACTTCTATCTGCCGCAGAGGGACTGGTCACTCTTTCGACAAGTTGTGAACATGCACTTCAAACTCTCACTATGCCAAACGATATCGGGGTTATTCAGCTTGCTGGTCTTTTGGCTCATCACCTATGACTTTGATGCCCTTTGCCAAATGCCCCCGTCTGAAAGACAGGTTGTTTTTGACAACCTACACTCTTAGTACACATACCTAGCCATGCTCAAGGATTGCTTTAAAGGACAAGATCCATCCTTCTTCTGCAACAGATCAGCGATAGGCCACAGGCCACTGCCAGACAGAAAAGAGGAAAACGCTGCAGTCATATGGAAGATCTGTAAGCAATCCGACTGGGCAAGTATCTGCAAAACAGCTCCTATTCTATTCAAGACCTGTTGCGACATACTCAACGACTTCTATGCAAAGAAGAGAAAGGTCAAGATACCTTCCTTTAGGGATCTCACTCACTACCTGACTTACATCAATTGGGTGTACGCCGGGGTCGTTCAGATGCCCACGCCGCACGAACTCGGCAAGAAGGTCCACACCTTGAATAAGGGTGGTCTTAAAGGACTTCAGATCCTTGGATACTGCAGATCAGGCTCTGGCAAGGCAGGTCCCTCTGTGGACCACACAGTAGAGAGCTTCGTCCAGTTCTTCTGTGACATAGACACGAATCTAACGGCAGGAGAAAAGGAAGAGATGAGATGGGACGTGATTATGGTGGAGCATACGCTGTGTAAGATTACCAGGCTTTCGAACTTGAAGCTGCTACCTGGTCTGTAGGGTTTAGTCTAAATAAAATATGGTACTGAGTACGCAAATAAAATCCTTGTACGGGAATTGATTCCAGGCATTGAGACACGCTGTCATGGATATGACGGTCCTGCCCTATTTTTCGCCGATTTATTGCGATTTTCTCTGATTTAATCCAGCACTCGAGCAGCCCTCGACGCATCTAGAGTTATAGCCGCCCAGGGCACGCGCTTGGCTCAAACACCAGCGCTCCTGATGGCGCATCACATCACAGACGCCAGCGCCCCCGATGTGCATTACTGTCGGTCCATCACGTGTCAAAACAGCCCCCGGGCTCTGCCCGTAGCCTCGTGATCTCCCCGAGCCAAATCCATCATGCCTGATGACTTTCCGGATGCAGCCTCGCCAAAAGGCCCAGAACACTCAGCTGCGCTGATGCATCTCTGACCTGTTTTGCCCTCTGATCCTAAGCGCTCTGAAATGCGTGCAACCTTCACATCACATAATTGCCTACTTCATACGTTGCCTCCTGTAGTATATGTACCCTCACTCCTGTAGCCTGTCTGTCATCTCGACCTCTTGGTCAATACAAACAGGTAAGCCCCAGGTTGTACCTTAGAATACAATGCTAATTACGATTTCTGAATGTAATGAAGAATCGTATTAACAGGCGGGGCCCTTGGGCCTCCGTGTGCTCCGTAATGCAAAAGTGCCCAAACCGTGGGAACGGCATTTGTATTCAACATTAGTTATGTGCACTATCCCTAGGCTAGGGTTTATTAGAAAATTTGTAGTGGAATTTGGCCGATTTATTCAGCTCTTTCTACTTGGTAAATTCTTTTGTATAGCGGTCTGTACATAGCTGGGTACATGAACTGCCACAACGTTCCCTTGGTATGCTAACCGCTCGCAACTTGCATCCTCACCGTCGACGTTGACGTTGAAGGCCACTGGGCACTTGTTTGGTCCTGGTTGTTGACCTCACTCGAAGAACGGCAGCATAATTCATTTTCTGCGGGTATAGTCGGTAGCAGAAGCCTGTGGCTACCGAAATATATAAAAATTATGCCTGAATAAATTGCTGCACTCAGTGAAAACACGCTATAGGTTCGGAGCTCCAAGGCACTTAACGTTGAGGACCGTCTCGCGTCATGTCGTCTTGACTTTCATTCCTATCATGCACACTGGCTCCCTCCCTTTCCAAGCTGCCTATAAAGGAGCTGTCTATTCAACACTACTGCCGCTAAAACAGCACACAAGACTACGTCAATGTGATTGAAGGCTTGTAGGGAGGGGGAATTGGCAGGAACATTAGGCAAAGATGTGTCTCCTTCTTCTATATGAAGCCCTCTGTGCGAGACACAGCCAGCACAGAGCCTGAGGTCGCATCTCCGCCACCGTACTGCAGAACGTCTTTAGAAGGAGCTCCGTGCTGCATATTCCAATGTTCTCGGCAACGCAACCCACAACGACCTGCCCGACAGGCTCACCCTTGCCCGACATGGGCCGCAACAGCTGCCACACACCACTCGCATTGTCCTCCTCCTCATTCCCTTTGGCTGTCCCGTTCGCTGACAAGGCTCTCTCGGTGCAGGTGTCAGGCTCAAGTGTGGTGATGGCCGCATTGAATAAACTGGGCACTGGGCACCAGACGATGGCTTATTATGTGTGCAACGAGCACGAGGCCCGCAAAGCAGCTGTGCACTAGCTGCTGCCTGAAGGCGTGCTCTAGGTGAGTTGCGCTCCACACTCTGCGTCGTTTGTAAGTACTGCTGATGTACTTTGTTGTAGTCATCCTGACCACAGTTACAGGACGCCAGAATTTTCAGCCAGATCAACACTGGCAGTAGCAGTGACAAGGGTGGGAAGGCGATACATAGTGCGTCTTCTGTGCAGCTCACATGCTTCTGATGGCTCATGGGCATGTGTCCTAGGTCTTCTGCGCTGTGCACGTTGAGGAGTCGGTCACGAGAAGCTCAAACATCGTTCTGGCGTCAGCACGGGCTTCTGGCGGAAGGTACATCTTAGACTTGGGCCTCCTGCATTTGTACGTTGACGTGTCCACCAGAATGCAGCCCGACACGGCTTGCTCAACGGCGATACGTCACCTCTGCGGCGGCGCAGCAGGGGTAAAGCGAACAAACGACAGCCAGGGACGGGGCACTCTGGAGTGGCGGTTGTGCCTTTACCAAGCCCCAGCCTGCAGTGAGGGCTTTAGCTTCGTATGCCCAAGCGATGTGAGCCTAACGTCAGCACGGCCGTAGGTTTGGTGCGTGTTCGTCTTCCTCTTCTCTTGCTGTGCTTGGCTGACAATCTGTCTAACTGAAGCTTGCAATGTATAGCACCGCAGTTTCATGGCTTTGAGGGCGTATTGTAGCCAACGCCGTGCGACTCTAGCCTGCTCTTGCACTGGCTTTGTCTTCCGTCCTCACAAATCCAATGGCTAGTCCTCATGTTGCTGTGCAGCCCATGCAGAAGACTGAGCAAAGAATGAGACTCTTGCTGGAGAATGAGGAAGCCTGGTATGATTGGTGAGTTGCAGTTTCAGTTTGTAAGGCGTTGACTTACTGACTTACTTTGACGTAGGATTCCATACTGTTTCATTTGGGCGAATGAAACATGGTACTTCCAGTCGCCGAAAAAGAAGCAGCAAGTGGAGACTGCTGTCTACAAGTCCAAGAAGTATTGGTACTGGCAGGCTCATGGTGCCAGGCGGGCTGTGATCTGGTATGTACTTGTTGAGGTCCCAGACTTTATGTCTAATCATTTGCTACAGCTCGTGCGTCCATAGCGGTGGCAACCCCAAGCTTGGCCCGTCAAACGTGGACAAGAAGGATCACATCACCATTCAGTACTGCTCCTTTGAGTTTGGCAATCCTACTGTCATTCTTGGCCATGACCATGTTTTGGCATAAATTGCTGGGTAGGGAGTATACAGATTGTTGCAGCAGCAGTGTTCTTGCTTTCTTGAATTTTTGTGTGTCATTTTGGATATGTTGAGTCTGTACAATACTAGAACTCTGTAAAATATACCCATGCTCTCCTTCTGACAAGTCCTGCTATTCTATCAGATGTTCAGTGCATGGTGTATACTGACTTCCTGCGCTTTGAGTCCAGTCAGTCTAAGCGCTAGGGTTGTGTGTGGCACAAGTGCTCACTCATCTACTGGCGTCAAGCCTGATGGTACTTTTTCCTTATAGCCGTTTTCAATGAACTTGGCAGAGCGCCAAAACGGAAAAAAACGCGCGCTTTTCCAAAAACGCATGCAAAAGTGCGCAAATTTTTGCTCCTTCAATTCAATCGTGATTTCTCTGATTCCTTCTCAGCGTTGATCGAATTATCTCTGGCAAGGTGCCTCCGTAGCTGGTTTGAGCGATATCGAACATTTGACTTTGACCCTCCGTGATTGCTTGGCGAGTTTTTCTGCGAGTGGAACGAACTCAGTGGCTTTCTAAGAGTCTTGGTTGACATTCTGTGCACAATACTCAGGTCCTCACAGCGTCAAATTGCCCAGAAACTGTTGGTGTGGGAGGTGTACTCGACCACTGAGACGCTCCGGAGCACACACTGGTGGTGGTGGATGAGCAACTGATGATATTGAGACGAGGAGTGGCTACTGACCTGGTGGTGGTGGATGAGCAACTGAAGGCCCAAGTCCGCCCCACCAGGGTTTATAACTACGCTGATCCGGCGCTAATCAGGTCAATGCACAGGGGAAGAACGGAGAAAGCGCTACAAAGGAACGGATAAACCTAGGACAAAGGAAAGGTGAAAGACAATAAGACAAAGGAATGTCCCAAAAGGAAAGTGCCACTGAAGTGAGTGGCACCAAGGCCCAGACCGAGTCCATGGGGCCACTGAGGCGGAGAGGTGCCTGCAGCACGCACTCCAACAGAAACTGCGGTGAGCTGCGCGTACGTTGAAGAGACCGCATCTACATGACAAGCACCTGCCTGCGATTAGTGCCGGAGGTCTCTGTTCAGGACCCAGAAGACCCTTAACGGCAATCGCCGCTGGCACTTTCCACCCAGGCGCTTTAGCACAGTTCTGCGCCCATATACAGTATTTGACCCTTGCAAACTACGCGTGAAAATGAATTCAGTATATTATGGCCTTCCGGATGCCTTCAGGATGCACATCTTTGTTGGAGGCTCTGCATGAGTAAGGCGGCCCTCTCATTTGTTCTGACCAGTTCCGGACGTAGCCACTGGCTCATATAGCCTGTGAAGCAATCTCACAATAGTTTCAACGTGGTTTGGACCCAGGTTTATTGCGTGAAACCATGAAGCTGTAGGTGTCTATTACCCAGAAGGGGCCTAGCTTTGTAGACGTGACTGGTCGCGGTTTCTGACAATTTAACGTCACACAAGCCTATATATGAAATGTATAACACCGTCTCAAATGTCACAAAGGCTATTGTGCGCATCTTATCTATAGGAAAATCCGCCGAGCAGCCACGGAGGGTCAAAGTCAGACGTTCAATATTGCTCAAACCAGCGACGGAGGCACCTGGCCAATGATGATTCAACCGATTCTGAGAAGGAATCAGAGGAATCGCGATTGAATGGAAGGAGTACAAATTTGCGCACTTTTTGCACGCGTTCTTCCCAATTTGACGCTCTGCCAAGTTCATTGAAAATGGCTGTAACCCTCTTCCAAGTCTGTCTTCACCCTAGTCATCTCAAGAACCTCTACCCATGGCTGTATCATTGATAATCTTGATTTTGTTGGAGTGTGTGCTGCAGGCACCTCTCCGCCTCAGTGGCCCCATGGACTCGGTCTGGGCCTTGGTGCCACTCACTTCAGTGGCACCTTCCTTTTGGGACATTCCTTTGTTTTATTGTCTTTCATCTTTCCTTTCTTCTAGGTTTATCCGTTCCTTTGTGTTGGAGTGGGAGGTGTACTCGACCACTGAGACGCTCCGGAGCACACACTGGTGGTGGTGGATGAGCAACTGATGATATTGAGACGAGGAGTGGCTACTGACCTGGTGGTGGTGGATGAGCAACTGAAGGCCCAAGTCCGCCCCACCAGGGTTTATAAATACGCTGATCCGGCGCTAATCAGGTCAAAGTACAAGGGAAGAACAGAGAAAGCGCTACAAAGGAACGGATAAACCTAGGACAAAGGACAGGTGAAAGACAATATGACAAAAGAATGTCCCAAAAGGAAAGGGCCACTGAGGCGGAGAGGTGCCTGCAGCACGCACTCCAACACTTTGTAGCGCTTTCTCTGTTCTTCCTCTGTGCATTGACCTGATTAGCGCCAGATCAGCGTAGTCATAAACTCTGGTGGGGCGGACTTGGGCCTTCAGTTGCTCATCCACCACTACTAGTGTGTGCTCCGGAGCGTCTCAGTGGTTGAGTACACCTCCCACAATAACAGATTTACAGCCTCTCAAGCACCTCACTTTCTCTCAAGCACCAAGCATGTGAATAGTTACTGTGCTCGAGGGAAAATGTCTTATGGCCGAGGAGCTCATCACCGAGCTCCTATGCTTCTTCAACCCCAAACAATTTCAAGATAGGAAAGCTCTGTTGACCTGCTTGCAGCTGTCATAGCAGTTTTACAGGATCTCTCAACCTCTGGCCTACAAGGTCATACACTGCCAAGGAAATCCCTTTATCTATCCAGCATTTACTCCCCTCATTCAACACTTCCTCACATACCCTGACATTTCACACACGGTCACTGTACTCTCTGTCTCCCCCAATTTGACAGGTCCCACATCTCCTTCAGAGAACGCAGGTGGCCGGCGCTTTTCACCTGCACACTCGTCAGCATGGGTCTGGTGTTTCCACAACTTAAGTCCATCTGTCTGAACGGTGTTCACATTAACCCATGCAAGAACACATCACACTCCCACTTCCGGCGGCAACCCTGGCAACTACCGCTGATGGACCTTTGTCAGGTATATTTCTCTTTGGAAGCTATTCACAGCTTCTCCTACCACCTTGTCTGTCTTACCATCACCCAGCACAAAATTGGCCAGGTGTCTGCGTGGGAGATCTTTGGAGAAGGAGGCCAGTCTTCTGCCATCATCCCTCCTGTCCATGGGCCCTACACCATCATTGTATCAAACATCGAGGTGCTTCCTGGAACACGAGAGTCTCTTCAGCTCTTGACCCAGGTGGAGATGCAGTAGGTGAAAAGCTTGCAAGTTGACATGGTAGAGTGGGGGGCTTGGCGAGCAATGCAAAGGATTTCCCAGACATACTATGACTCCTTGGAGGTGCTTTTTCTTTGCATGAAGCATTTGCACATTGTGGACATCGAAAGTAGGTGTCAAAAATTGCTATACATGACCACGCCTCATAGATATCCTTAGCACCCGAAGGGATCTGGTCACGGATCTCATGGATAGCATACAGGAAGCTCAAAACAGCCACACTCTCCATGACCTTTGACCAGTTTGACGACATTCGTATTATCGACGCTCAACTCCATTGGTTCCCCAACTGGACAACACTCCTGCCCTGGTCATTTCCCCGCATCCAGATCATCGTGGAATGCGTTGATTGTTGGAGTGCGTGCTGCAGGCACCTCTCCGCCTCAGTGGCCCTATGGACATGGTCTGGGCCTGGGTGCCACTCACTTCAGTGGCACTTTCCTTTTGGGACATTCCTTTGTCTTATTGTCTTTCACCTTTCCTTTGTCATAGGTTTATCCGTTCCTTTGTTGCGCTTTCTCCGTTCTTCCCTTGTACTTTGACCTGATTAGCGCCGGATCAGCGTAGATATAAACCCTGGTGGGGCGGACTTGGGCCTTCAGTTGCTCATCCACCACCACCAGGTCAGTAGCCACTCCTCGTCTCAATACACTCAGTTGCTCATCCACCACCACCAGTGTGTGCTCCGGAGCGTCTCAGTGGTCGAGTACACCTCCCACACCAGCATTGATGTGTACGAGGATGTTGTGTGAAATGGCTACAGCACCGTTTTCCATGGAATGCCCTTGGCGTCACCTTGTGTGCCCGCCCCAAAACTCTCCTAGAGATTGAGATCATTCATGACACGTTCACATGGGCAGACCAGGAAGTACAGGACATGGCCCAATATTGGCTGCGAGAGCACATCGGCAGTGAGTGACTTGCTGCAGCAGATCCTTGCATACTCTGATCTACGTTCGTTGTCTGCAGAAGAAGGAGTGAAGTTTTTGACGAAGGAGTGACGCGAGTTCCCTATTGTTCTATGAGAGGGAACGTTGGGAGCTTAAAATCGGTGGACAAAATGACTGGTATTCGTGCCAATTGTAACATGTCCAATGTGTTTCTCCTACTCAGCTGTGGAAAAATGGTGCTCATCTCCTCGTAGAAGCTGTAACCGGCCAACTATAAAGGATTGCTTAGCTGAAGCACTAAAGTATACAGTAGATGAGGTACCTTTAAGTTCTCCCTCCAACAACGCCTCTATTTTGCTGCCTGCACCGCCTTCCATGAAGTCATCCCACACAAAGAGGTCATGGATGACTTCCAGCTCTATGAGCCTATAGTCTGCTCCTTTGAGTCGTGTAGCCAAGCCTTCCCAAGGGAAGTAAAGGTCCAACTACTCTTCAAGCTCCTCTTTGTCTATGCTTGTGGTGCAGTCTAAGACCACTCGAATGCGGGGCGTAGACTGGGGAAGGAAGAAGATCCACTGGGCAGCCCACTTCAGCTGAGATGCAACTGTATGAGGGTAATGGCTTTCATGAAATGTCAATAATAAAATGGCGGTGTTCAGCTGCATGCAAGAGCTCCACCGGACACTACGCCAAGAGCGGTACATGCCTTGAGCTCGAGGTCAGCTTAATCCAGCCTTAAGACAATGCATCCCATACCTAGTTCCATGCTATCATCAGCCGCACTCATGTACAGAGCAAAGGTCTTCAAAGTACTATTTGTGGATTTGAGGAGTTTGTTGACGTGTATGAAGCCAGACCAGGATAGGTCGTGGAGTTGGATAGATCTGACACCGCTCATTTTGAACTTTGTCAACAACTTCGGCGTATAGTTGGGGGTAGGATAGAAGTGGCCTGATTCGACGTTGACAGTGTTGGGTGTTGGGGATGGTAGGAGCAAGGAAGGCAGGAAAGGAGGAGGGGGCTGCTCGGTGGAAGGAAGAGAGAGGTCGTCTTCACTAAGAAGGGTGATAACCCTTGGGAGAAAGCAGGTAGTGATAATGGGTTGTGTGCAATAAGGTGACTGGGGTGATGGGCCTGGAATGAGAGTGGACACGGTGTGTGCAATAGTGGGATAGGCGAGAAAATGCTGTATGACGGAGTTACTGTCTTCTAGCTGGTCTTCGCCCCTGTATGCAGCATTTGCGCTTGGGTACGGTCGAATGTTGACGTATGTTGACGTACGCCAGAGAAAGGCAATGTGCCTGATCTGCTGAGAGACATATAGGCAGCGCCTTGAAGCCAGCCGGTCCTGGCGGTCATCTACGTGGTATAGCTTGAGAATCCAGTTGATTAGCTCTTCTGGCACCGGAATTTGTCGGGTTAGAACAATCCAGGGGACCATATGCCGCTTGAATGTGAATATAGGCTGCCGCTGGCTTGCCATAGCTTGCAGCTGCCTAATGGAAGCCAAACCTTGTGGTGGTTCAGAGTTTGAGGAAGCCGCGTTCACTGTTGATTGGCGCTCAAACTCATCATCGGCCTGGACCTTCAGTGACACGTGAGTTGGGATTCCTTCCATTTCCGCTCCTACAAAAATTGCTCTTCCTTCTTCACCCTCTCCTTCCACCTTCATCGCCTGCGAGCCTCTTGCATACACCCTCTGTCCTGAATGTCTTCCATTTATATGCCTCCTGAGCTGAAGTCTGTCGTTGTGAAGGTCACCGTGTGTCAGTATCCGTGGAATGTTCTCCATAGCTACGCACCGGTAAGAATCTACCTCTCCTCCCTTAATTTCGCAGTCTTAATTCATAGGCTTTAGGAAGAGTGGCTGAAGTTAGGCAAACATATTGCTGCTCCTCTACAGCCGTCAGAAGAGCTGCGGGCCATCGCTCTGGAGCACCTCTCCAAAGCCTTGTGTACTACGCTCGTTCGTATGGGGCCTAGTTGCGGACTCTTTAGGTAAGTAATGCAGGTCAACTTCATATTCTCTCCCTGCAGCTTTTGAACAGGCTATCTTCCGCACTCTGGTCCAAGATTCGCCCGTTCCAACAGCTGACCATGTGGAGCAAATCCATTGGTGGGTTTCACAGCCTGCTCTCCTTGGTTCAAAGCATTCCGTCTCCTTCTCTGCTTCGGGTCTACGCATACCAGAGTGCTTCGCTACATCTGATATGCTGGAGAGAGCCGGTGCACACGAAGCTCACTCAAGAGAAAGTGGCCATATTGTTGGAGTGCGTGCTGCAGGCACCTCTCCGCCTCAGTGGCCCTTTCCTTTTGGGACATTCTTTTGTCATATTGTCTTTCACCTTTCCTTTGTCCTAGGTTTATCCGTTCCTTTGTAGCGCTTTCTCCGTTCTTCCTCTGTGCATTGACCTGATTAGCGCCGGATCAGCGTAGATATAAACCCTGATGGGGAGGACTTGGGCCTTCAGTTGCTCATCCACCACCACCAGGCCAGTAGCCACTCCTCGTCTCAATATCATCAGTTGCTCATCCACCACCACCAGTGTGTGCTCCGGAGCATCTCAGTGGTCGAGTACACCTCCCACACCAACACATATATCATGGATCTTCAAACGGTCCCCTCATGAGAATTGGCATCCAGTGTTATACTGCAGCTGCTCGTGATCAAGAGTGGTATGAAGACATTATTCTTGGATTGGTGCTCTCTCTTAAGATTCACTCACTTTGTAAGCACTGCTTGGTTGCCTGTCTCTGTTTATATGGCTGAATGAGTGATTGACAGGGTTGGTGTATGTGGCGCTCGGACATTCTGCCACTGCCCTTAACTCTTTCCATCTCGTCAGGTGCGAAGTATTGGCAGGCTGAGAGCCTGCAAGCTTTGTGATTGAGGTAGCTGTTCTTCAGCCTTTGGCGACTCTAGCAAACTAATAGATGAATAGCAGGAGGAACTTTTAGAGGCTTGCATAGATGCACTGAAAGAAACCATCCAAGGACTGCAAGGGCTCTTGCCTCACGGTGACTGGGAGGCGTTCAGCCAATGAGAATTTGTAGAATGTTCTGCAAAGTCTTGGAAAGATGCTAGCTCACAACGGCGTAGGCAACTCGCGTTCCACATGTCCTCAAAGGCTTTATAGGGCTTGAATGGTAAAGCGCTAGTATAGACCGCTGTAGAGTGCAAGCACAACAACTCATGGAAGATATCCGTGCTAAGGCAGTTCTCCAATTTCCTCGGACACATCGGGATTTTGTAGCCGCTTCACAATAGATTATTTTCAGATTAACGTCTCTTGCCATCTCATTATCCCCTATGTAGACTCTAATTGCCACACAGTGTTACAGCCATTTACAGACACTGCCGTTCAGGCTTTCCGGGCTTGCATTTGCGGCCCCATACAACACATACAACCCAAATGATTAGAACAGCGCCGGCCTCTCATTCTCTGTCTCTGCTTGGAAGATGAGCTGCCCCGTACACGCTCAATCAGACTACAAATCTGGTAGTGGGCACGAATATGGCGATTTACCTTGGTATCCGCCTTTCCTGAGCTAATCTTGTACATGCCCCTTCAGCTCCACATGTTCGTCCCAGAACCCTTCTGTATCTGACCAGTACCATTCTATACGCAGCTTGAAGGAAGCCACTTGCGGCGCTGCTATACATAACAGCTCCGCAGCAAGCTTCCATGGGTACTCCTGGAGGTATTCCGCCATATGTTCGAGACCGAAGTTCATCCAAACCGGACAGAGCCAGCTGAACCTCTTGAGTCCAGGCGGAAGTTGTAAAATGACGCTCTGCAACAATGCTTGTTCGTCATCTGGCCTGTGGACTGGTCCTGAAAGACCGAGGGACTGGTGGGTAAAGGTCTGCAGCTTCGTGCACTGCTGGAGCCCAAGACTGTTCCAGCCGTCAAACGGCAGAGGCTCTATGGCGCAGGCTGGTTTAGTACAGGATTCCACACAGAGGTACAAGTACGCACTGGCCCCATCCCTTTGCCATCCCAACACAATATTCTCCAGCGTTTCTATATTTTCCTGGATCATGTTGGCCACAGCGGTACCTGCGTCCGGCCAGGTATCACATAAGTGAAGGACACGTAACGTCGCAATGTCGCCCATACTCTCCAGGTGGTGCTTGGTCGTACGATTTGAGCATAAAACTCGAAGACCAGGAGAATGGGGATATGCGATATGATAGAGACCAATGCCTCCTGGGGAATTCGAGACGGGAAATTTCAAGTCATTGAGCAATATAGCTCGGACTGCTTCGCCTGGAATGAAGCTCATGTAGGGCTCCCATGTCGGCGGGATATGGACATATTCCAAAATGATACGGGTTGCGGATAAGCGGGTGGATGCCAGGGTCGGTGCTGTGCAAACAAGAAGGGAGGACGGCGATATTTTCGCGCTCGAGGACGGAGAGCTTTGGGAAAGCAGAAACTAGCCCTGCCATCTCGCACGTCGAAATTCGGCCCTCAACTTGGCCCCAGTCATCCCATCGAGGTCTTCGCTCTCGCCCGATGAGAATAAGTTTTTTTTACGAGCTTGAGACGAATGAGCTTGAGATCCAGATCGACGGTCCGAGGTCGTCCAGATATTCCAACATTGAAGGGCTGCACCAGTGCCATGGGAAGGCGATGTCCGTCGGTGGAGCATATGAAGATCGACACTAGTCGAGCAAAGATGTAGACGTTGGGAGTGTCCTGGAAAAGGACAGTATCGTAACGAGAATGCTTGTGATAGTCGGGGCTGCAGCGAAGCAGGTCTTCGGTGTTTTGCCATGTCATGGTGGACTGGTACTGCACTTCCAGGAGTCGACAGGCTGTAAGCTGGGAGCCATGATGAGTAGTATAATTTTGATATGAGAATTGTTACTCACCATGTCTGCGCCAGTAAGCGCTGCCTTGTACTTGTAATCTTCGGGCGTATTCTCCCACTCGAAGTCAATGCGATTTTCTGGGACATTGAGAAACTGGCGGAGGAACTGGTTGAGGCCAACTCTGAATCTGCTGAACGCTGAATCGTCCTTGTGCTCCGCCTCGAAGACAGAGAAAGTGATAGTCTGTTCCCGGGCACCAAGGTAGATTTGCTCCCACCGGTAGGACTCTTTTCCTTTTGGCTTGCCTTGCGGTTTGTTGTCAGCAGCGTACTGGGATTTAGCAGCTTTCTCTAGCTCCTTTTGGCGAGCTTCCATCATCTTGTCCCAGGACTCGATACTCTCTCGAATAGCAGCAGCAGCGAAAAACGTCTCGTCCCAGCATGCCAGCTATTATAGCCCAAATTGTCAGTGAGCGCCACCAGTATATGTAAATTTTTCACCACAAACCTGCTCCATGACGTTCTTGGAATTTGTCCGGTTCAGATACCGCTTCCTCAAGGGGCCGTGAAACTTCTCTGGCTGCTTGGTAGTCATGCTGACCAATGTACCCTTGGATCGGACATCCTCGGGAATGTGCTTCTGCAAGTGGGCCTTCACGATGTTCCAGTCTTTTGGCTTTATGTCTGTGTCAGCAAACTGCTCGTATTCCTACAGATAACATTCAACCGAACTAGGTAGGTAGGGCCAAAAATTGGCGGGTACGATTTCTTCATGAGAGTGCACAAAACACAAGCATTTCATCTTTAAGAATGTTGCACCACAACAAGAGAGTACAAAAAAATCATATTAAAGCCATTAGAGAGCTCTTGAATGAAGCTATGCAATGAGCAATGAACAAGACAACAAAGGGCAAACACGCAATATGTAGCACACAAAAAAGAAGAGCTCTTAAATCCAGAAAAGATACCAGAGCTGAAATCCATAGTTTTGAGATACTGTATGTATAAACATAGCTTTACTATACTGTCAGCCTGGTAATTTGGCCCAACTATTAGCAATATTAGTGTGATAAGCAAATATACACAAGTCAAGACAAGCGGGGGCAAAAATTATGTTCCTATCCCAAGCTCAAAAGTCCTAAAGCTCTAAAGCTCTAAAGTACTAAAACCGTCATGGGAGCTGTGCTTCTCTTTTACCACTAAAACTAGTTTGAAAGATATTCCAAGTAGTGTAGTGGTTAACAGCAAAGAGATCTTTCAGAGGACTGCAGGTTCAATTCTGTCCAGGTGCGCTTTTTTTGCTGCTAGTATCCTTTTGTTTATACTGCTTTATGGGGAAGATTAGAAAGCAATGCATAACATCTCAGGGCTAAGCTCCAGAAGCAGTGCATTATTTGTGCTGCTAAAGATGGCCAGGGACTAAGCTACCAGGAGCAGTAGGCAATTTGAGCAGTGGTTCAATGTGACATGCACACATAAACAACAGGTAGTTATTTAGCATGCCTTCCAGATCTGGACTATGTAGCAAGCATAGCTGAACTATGTTTACAATCTATTACCACTTATTGCATCTCTTTTTGGGCTAATAGAGGGAAAACCTTTGTGAGGTATCTATTCCTGTTTACACTTGACGACAGACGTGCTCTAAGCATCAATCCTCATTTGCTCAGCTGCTGATACTATCAGCTTTATAGCAAAACCACTTCCATTTGTCTATCAGAGACCCAGAACATTTTTGATATTTTATATAAGCCTTCAGCAACGGAAAAGCTCTATTTTAGCGGTAGATTCGTAATATAAGCGCTCTTGATGGCATCAGAACTATGCAATCAGTGATTCTGGATTATAATCGCATTTTCCTGACATTTGTAGCATTTTATATGAGCTTCCAAGAATACAAATACGTAGTCCTGGTGCAAATTCCCAATTGAGACACTGTTGATGGCATCAAAACTGTACAACAAGCATTCCTGGATTATAATCACATTTCTCCGATATTTCTAGCATTTTTGTGGACCTGCAAACACATAAAAGAGCTTGTGCTAGTATGATTACGTAACGAGGACGCATTTGATGGCATCAGAACTATACAACAGGTATCTCTGGAATATCCTGCCATTTTCCCGATATTTCTAGCATTTTATTTGAGCTCCAGGTGCAGAAACCTGGTCAAGGCCCCTATTCTTGCTTACATCTGGCGATCACGTAGGCTAACCGCAGAGCTCGTCAAGCTCTGCGGTTAGCCTACGTGATCAGAGCTGCATAAGCAAGAATGAATGACCCCAAGGCTTTTCAGCTTTGGAGAGCTCAGATAAAATGCCATAAATATCTGGAAAATGACAGGATATTCTGGGGACACCTGTTGTATAGTTCTGATGCCATCAATAGCGTTCGCATTACGTAATCATACCAGACAAAGTGTGTTTATGTCTTTGCAGGCCCACAAAAATGCTAGAAACATCAGCAAAATGCAAGTATAATACAGCAATGCTTGTTGTACAGTTTTGATCCCATCAACCATGTCTTTATTAGGGAATAACACTGACACTGGGGGTTTTATACTTCTGGAGGCTCACAAAAATGCTAGAAATAGCAGAAAAATGCGATTATAATCCAGAGACATCTTTTACACGCCTTTGATGCCATTAGCACTGCCACAACTGGGAATGAACCGCCAAGGCATGGCTTTTCTGTCACCAGAGGCTTATATGAAACACCAGAAATGCTATTATAATATAGAAGTGGTCTTGATATAGATTTAAGACAGCCAGGAGCCTCCTAAGCCAATAAATTGTATTCCTGCTGGAATTTTCCAAGCTTAAGGGCATCTGGACTGCATCAAGAATGAGGGAGAAATGTAAATAGGATCTGAAGATATATTTGTACAGCCTTGATGGCATCTGCTCTGCTGCAAACTGAAATGTACTATGTGCTCACCTTTTTTAAAATGTTGAATAGGCATAAGAGACAACAACTGAGATAGGCAGATTTAACTTTAATCAGCTTCTGCCACATGTGCTTGTGTGTTTGTATAGCTAGTCCTTAGTTGAGTATGCTCTTATTTAGCAACTATAGCCCTGCATCCAATCTTTCCATGTCCAGTGCTGCTCCAAATTGTGCTCTAGTTTGGCAGTGGTAGTGGTATCAAGCAGTGTTTATCTTTATTCGTATTTTTGGTCTATACTTTGTATTCATAAACATGGCCAGGTGATGCAAGGAGTTGTCTGTATAGCTAGGTTTCCAAGACTCTGTTGAGAACTTTGTTGAAGTGCTTTGCATGTGGATTTTTGGTCTACTGCAGAACAACCTGAAAGGGGATCTTTTTAAACTCTGCTCCTCATTTCCACAACACTTTTTTCTCCAACTCTCCCCTCTCTGTCCTTTTTTTCTCTGCTCATATATCTTTTCAAACATATCTTGCTATATTATTATTGCCATACCAGAGTACTATAGGCGGCAAAACACTGGCATAATGCTGAGATCACAACAAGCAGGTGGTGAAGCTTGGTCATGACTGGAAAACAGATGGCAACAAACATTTAGGTAGCTAGAGATTTGTCCAGAGACTTGGCACCTTCCAAGGAAATCATTTTTTCATCCTCTACAACAATCTTCACTATTCCCAGAGAATCTTCTGCTACAAGTCCTCAGAGTTCTGATTCAGGTCTGAAATTCACAAGATACTTCTGGCAAATTCTACAGTATTTTACAACATTTCTTGCTCTTCCAAACTTAGTCTTCAGCTCTGCTGAGTTCATTCGTCACATTGAGGTCTAGAAAAAGAGCAGAATACTGACTCCAAGACAAGGTTGCCTGGCCTCAGCTTCAAAAAAGGAAGCAAACCCTCATGTTTTGCTGAGAGTGCAGAGATTCAGCTCATTTATATCTTGTGTGAGACAACTTTAATACAAAATAGCAAGCCTTTTAAAAAAAGCACTGGGGCCCCAGGTCCTTTGTATATCTGCAGCTTTAGACAACTATCCATTGATACACAGCATTGGTATTTAATAAGTATAAGTGTATGCTGTATTGTTGTACTGTAATAACTCAGCATGTGAAGTCAGCACTCAGGTGAACAAGCCACTATCCATGGGTAAATCTTCATGTATGCTAAGTTACCATGGCCTTCAAGCCTGCAGATTATTTTCGCATTTTCTGATATTTAAAACGCTGTTTTGTGTTGGCTTTCTCAGACCTATCGACTCTTGCACTAAATCAGGATGCTGAATTATCAGCCAATATTCAGACCAATGTGTGCTGCAGCAAAGTGCACGTTACTCTGTGCATGCAAGGACAGGTTAGTAGAAATAGTGAGCCAGAGCCCTTTTTAGCTTTTAAAAGCATTTTACAGTCACTGAATCTATGTACTTGCATGCAAGGCTTAAAGAATATGTATAGATCCATAGCATGGATATCACTACTCTGGATGTATGTCAGTCTCTATCTGCAGCAAGCAAGCGCTTAGTGGGCGCTTATTGAGCGCTGAGCTTGTAAGTTATTCTCTGTTTTGCAGCACAAGGAGATGAAAACTATGCAACATTTGTACATATTCTAAAAGCTACTGATGACCTCCATCCACTAGTAGTACAACTACCACAATGTGGCCACTTTTCAGAAGTGCCCTCAGCATGAGCACGTGACACTTGGTCTAAGCGCTCAAAGAAAAGCAAGCAATTGCTGAGGCTCATTGGACAATCTGACAAGCTCAGTGTGACCGATGCATAGTTGAGGCCTATGTCTATACATATACACAGTACTAGCTTGAAAGACGAGGCACAGCAGGCTGAAAAAATCGAGCAAGTTTCAATAGAAACTTTGTAATGAATTCAAGCGGAGCTTGAACATTGTGTATTGAAGTAACAAACAAAGTTCCCACGCATAGGGCCAAGGTTCGTAACGGTGCTGAAAAGGTCCCAAAGCTGTCACCCGTAAGGACGATTCTTCATTTCATTCAGAAATCGTAATTAAATGATGTCCAGGAAAACAAAACACGTTTGACCTCGAGGATGGTTCCGAAATCCAGGATGGCCTTCTCCAGCATGTTGAGAGTGGCTTCGGTGTGGACCTCTAGACCGCCCAGAGTCTAGCAGCAGGTGTAGTTCCGAATGAATCGCATCAGGGTATATTCACGGGGACATTCATCTTTCGGAAGGACATTGAAGCACCCATGAATAATTACCTGAGCTCAGTGAGTCTGACATCATGAATTGTTATACAGTTGAAACCCTCATAATGCATGAGCTCACAGTGCATAAATTCTCGTAATGCATCACCAAAGGCTGGTCCCACCTGCGTGCCGGCCAAATATGCACGAAAATCTAGTATTGCATAATGCATGCAATTTTGCTCTGATTTATGCATTTCTGGCGGACATTATAATGGATCAGAGAGCGTTGATGCACCAAAAATGTACCAGAAACGGAAGTGGCCAATGCTTCAGGTTGTGCTTGGTCCATGCAATAAACAATGCAGTGGTTGAGGGCCACTGCTATGCCACCAAGTTGCTTTCTTACTCTTACCACCACTGTAACCTCATTCTTGTGTAATGTCGTCTCAGCCGGATCCCAAAACATCTGCAGAACTTAAATGCAAGCCAAGAGCGCCACCTGCACCATATACACAAAAGCCACTGAACGCACACAAATGTGACAAATGTGTGACATTATTGGGTGGAGGTCACGATACCTCACGCATGGTCACAAAAGTCGCATATGTGTGACAAACCTCGTTGTGCATACAACCTCATAATGCATAGCAAAAGTGGGGTACGGACCGTATGCGTTATGAGGTTTTCAACTGTATATGAATATGTACCTTTGCCAAGTCGTCATATTTAGATCCATCTGTGAACGAGATTTGGGTAAATCTGCGGTCGAAATGGGTGAGATTTCGCCACCGAGGAATGTTCATGACTCTGAATCAAACTGTCAGGGTCAGCTCTCCGCTCTGCAAATGGGAATGGTAGAATAAAATACCCTTCGTCAAGCAAGACATTGAAATGTCGTCCGTCTCCGGTCCAGTCCTTCATGCGGGTCTTTAGCTCTTTCAGGCAGTGATATCCAAAGAGACCGTTGCCAAAGTAGTGCAGCTCGTCAAAGGAGCTGGCCTTGGAAGGATCGGTATATGGCCATGACCACATGATGCTCTGTATAAATATGAGAGTTTAATTGTAGTAGAACCGTTTGTGTTGCACTCACCGGTATGGGTCGAACGCCAAGTTTACGACTGTCTTCTTCTCGCTGAAGGGCAGTTGCACCTCGGAGGGCCTCCTTGCACTCCTCCACCGTCTGAATGTCATATTTGGTCGACAGGTCTGACAGCTCTTCGTGAGGAACATGGCAGACCGGGCAAGGGAAGTTGCAGTTATTTCCCCGATTTAGAGTCATCATCACTCTGGAGGGGAAAGTGGTTAGAAATATTACTGAAAATTGACTGGCTACATACTACTCCTCGTAGTCGCCTGCAAAGATATTCATGAATGTGTAGAAACACCTGTCCATGTCATCGCCACAGTGGACAGACATTCCCACACCCAGCTGGGATTCTGAGATCAGAGGCTTGAAAAGAGGCTGACCGCTTCATGCCAAACTCGACGCTTGTGATTAGCCCATGAGGTGGTGCCTGCAAATTCCGTAGGATCTCCAGGCTACCAGAGATGGCTTTATAGGTATAAATAAAAACTCGGACGGTTAATAGAGTGGCTCACATCAGGTAGGAAACCGACCACATGCCCGCCTCCGAGCCCAACCCCATGGCGAACGTCAGCATCCAGATTGGTGATGCGCATGACCACCGGATACCCCTTCTGTGTGCCGAATGTAGACAACTTGTTCTTGTTTGCATAGATATATATTCCCAAGGGAGTTCCATCCTCCGGAATCTGAGACTACAAAGTATTTAATTAATCCGCGGTGAGAGCTATAGAGCTGAAAATAACCAGAGCATACCTGGACGTTCCACATATACGAACCAGTGACTGGCTCTGCCTCCCAGAAGTCCTCCCATGTTTCTCCGTTCCACTTCGACATTCGACGAGCATCCCACTGGAAGTGCGGTGCAAGCTTGGGGTCTTCCAGCATGGTCTTGACGAGATTCTGAGTATTTCGCGCCCACACCTCATAATTGCTGCCTTTGCCCTTGTGAGGAACCTCAATATTGTGCTCCTTAAACTACGAGATTGCTCATGAATTTTACAAAAAGAATACAAAGACATCATCAAATGCTACATACCCCAGGATAGCAGGACCGAGCATGACTCCAAACTGCGTCTACATCCTGGGGAGTCTTGAATGATAAGTCAGATTGGCGACGAGCCATCCAGTGCATGACGTCAAGGACGACGCCGACCTGCTCAGCCTTCATGCCGCTCTGCAGAACAGCGTTGGCGAACTCGTAGTTGTAACTGGAGTTGCAAGGCCTCCATGGCTCCTTATCCTGCAGTTTCATGGTGGGTCGTTCCTTGGTCCAGTTCTCAAAGTGAAAGGTGCTGATTCCTCGGCCGCTGTTCCGGTGATACTCCACCTTGATGTCGTTCATCTTCGGCTGTTCGCCCTCTGGCACAGGCTCAGGGACCGGCCGCTGTGCTGGAGCTGGAGGGTCCGGTGCCTGTGTGGGAGCCTTCGCATAATCTTTGGCAATCACAGCGGTGGAAGACATGCCGGATTCTGAAGAGCCAGTTAGCTATCGAGAGCTTGCCATGAATGCCATAGCAGTGTACGTACCGCCGAGCGTAGTGTGCTCTCCAGCCTGGGAACCAGCGGAGGAATCATTGTCCGCGTAAGGATTTCAGGAATCCTGCAGCACTGCAGCAATAAAATTTGTGAAATGGGAGCCAAAAACGAACAAAACACTGACCTTCGACTGGCGGCGGGTCAGGCTGCTGAGGAGCCTCCACCACAGCCTCCACCACGCTTGCAAGTCTCTGTCGCTTGGCTGGTTGCTGTTAGATCAGTAGCCCAAAGGCCTACGCCAGTCAGTGGTCACTCACCTGTTCTGATGTTCTGCAACGCTTTCCGGTCATGCTCCAACCTCTCCAAGGTCGCTTGGCAGGCGTCGGTGTGCTGCTTGTATCCCCTAGCACCCAAGAAGGTGTTAGGACATATGGGACACTTTTGTTTCTTTTTGTGCTTGTAGTGCCCCCAACCAGTCATTGTCAAAAACTTAGATAACGCAGGTAGAAAGAAATGTGTCAGCCCAACGGTATGCAGTTTAGCAGAGCTTTCACAGCTCACTAAGCGGGTAGGATTGTGCAGATATTGGAGGGGAACAACCTATCTTACAACAGGAAGGGAAGTATGTACAGCAAGAGGGAGGGGGAGAGACGGCGGGGGTGGTGGGAGTTGCACTACCCTAAGCTCATGCAGATGCAGCACAGGAGCCATACTCCAAATTAAGCAAGATACTGATAACCCGCCTTATAATCAATCTTGACCGCATCGTGAGCAATCAGCCTGTTCCTGAGAACATCTTTAGCGCTTCCGTGAGCGTTTCGTGAGCGCTACCTATTATGAGCGGCAAGAGCTTTTTCCGACATATCAGGCTATATACTGCAGGTGATTACATTCTTATTATTGCCCACACATATTCAGATATACAGAATTTATTCATCATAAGATAGCGGTCACCAGGAACGGGCACCCTTATGTAAGCAGGTGCCTGCCACCGACAACGAGAGAAATTACACCGTTGCAAGTTCATGAAGGCCAAAAGTAGCTTATAGAGCCTGTACAGACAGTACAGCCCGGCACCTATAAAACGGATTTCGAAGACTGGCTTTATTGCTCGAGAAATTTCCTGATTTTTTCCCCAATGACCAAACACATTTTTGAGGCATCCCAAGCACATTCACGAAGATGGGTTTTGGACAAGGCCAAGATTTGACCAGGCACTTACCGGGCGCTTACCGCAAACGGAAAGTGCGGGAGGGCGGAATGCCGCCGCCGTTCAGGCTCAAACACCACATTCTCGACACCAATTTATTCGTTCACACCCAATTATCAATGGGGAAGCTTCTCCGGCACCTGAAGGCTCATTCCAAGAACCTAGAGAAGGCCAGAAGTCAGAGAAAATCAGCAAAACTTCGAGAAAGCCAAAGCCCGCAGCTAGACTCACCTGCAAGCCCGGTCTCCGAGCCGCAGTCGAGCATTGGGCTAATCTGGGTGGAGGAGCAACTGATCCCTGCTATTATGGAGGAGTCAGACGAAGAAGACGACGACAGTGAAAGCGATGAGGAGGAGGAGATCATGGATGAAGAGGAGGAGGAGGAGGAGGAGGATGAAGGCAAAGATGGGGCTGAGGAGGATGACCAGGAGCTCACCGTAAACAAAGAGCAGCTAGAGGACTACGCCACAGTCCTCAGAAAGGCTCAAGAGGTTGCTGCGGCGCAGGAGAGGGCGCGCAAGGCTGCAAGCAAGCGGCCGGTGCAATACTTGAAGAACTCCTCCAGAACAAAGCAAAGGTGGACTGCTATTCGCCGGGGGCTTCACGAAGAGGGCCAGAGGTTCATTTCAACGTTCTTCTCACGCAAGCGAAGCCCTGAGAGCGTCGGAGAAGGTACACATGAGGCAGAAGAGGATGTGCTTACCAGGAGTGAAGAAGAACCTATGCAAGAGGACTGGGGCATAATCGGGCATGAGGAGGTTCCTGTGAGTTAGAATGCAGCTCGGTGGACTGTCAGATACTCACAGAATGACTTTCAGACCTTCCAAGCGACGGATTCTATCGCGCAGACGTCTCCTTCGCCTGCTAGCAGCGAAGCTTCCCTTTTTGCAGCCCCTGTTACATCTGCAGCCCCTCCGGTCGTTGTGACAGACAAACAGCGTCGCAGGGTCGAAGACCTCCTTGCAGAGCTTCGTCAGAAGCGACTAGCTCAGGCGGAGAACCCTACAGAACCAGAGAAGCATTCAGAGCCTACAACAGCGGCTGGACAATACTGGAAAGACATACCCGGACTCGAGAAGGCTGCAAGGCTCCTGCTGCTGAAGAGCAAGGACAAGAAATTGGACGTCGTCTTCAGGGCTCGCATCACTAGCATGCTCGGGGCAACCAACCTTCACCTCAACCCGGAGGTCCCCTGTACATGGCGAGAAGCGTCAGTTCTTGCTTCAAAGGCAGCGGGTCACAGCAGGAAGCATGGACGCACCATCCAAGGGTGGGTAAGCCACTTCATGAAGACCGGAAAGCTTCCGCTACATGGCTATGGCTATAAACGGTTCAGCATTCTCGACGATGAAGACATTTCGAGCGACCTACAGGCGCACCTTCTCGAGACCTCGAAGGGTCGTTTCATTCGTGCTGCGGACATTGTCGAGTTCATGGCAACTCTGAAGATGAAGGAGAAGCTGGCTGCCGTTGGAAAGACGGCCGTATCAGAGAGAACGGCGCGACGCTGGCTGAAGAAGCTCGACTGGCGTTACAAGCGCGAACCGAACGGCATGTATATCGATGGCCATGAGCGCGAGAATGTTGTTGCATACCGGAAGGAGTTTGTTGAGTGGTGGAAAACCTATGAGCTGTGCATAGTCACCTACAACAACGACGGCAATGAGGCTCATAAGCTCACCGGATTTCCTGTGGCTGGTCAGCCATTCCGCCTCATCCTCGTCACCCATGACAAATTCACCTTCTACACAAACAACCGTCGCCAGACCAAGTGGTACCATAGCTCGCAGAAGGCGACACCAGTTCGGAAGGGGGAAGGCGAGTCCATTATGGTGTCAGACTTCCTGACGGTAGAGTGGGGATGCTTGAAGGACAGGGAGGAGTGAGTCGCATCTGCTCTGCATCATTCCATGTAGGGATACAAATCTCACGCACCAAATAGGGAGGCGCGGATCCTTTTCTGCGCAGGCAAGAATCGAGACAGGTACTTCAACGCTAATGACTTGATCTGCCAAGTTGAAAAGGCCATCGAAATTTTTTCGAAGGGAAGACAAATGGCTTCACTGTGGGGCTCTGGCTCTTCAACAACGCCACAAGTCACCAGAAGCAAGCTTCAGATGCGCTTACAGCAAGGTATATGCCCAAGGGCTCATCTGAGACCTGAACACCAAAAAGCGGCGTACAAATGCGTCAGGGATGGTACATGAAAGGCAGCGAGAAGATTTACCAAGACTTGTACTTCCCCAATGACCATCCCACAATGCCGGGATGGTTCAAAGGGATAGCCGTGATTATCCAGGAATGCAGACTTTGGCCGGCTCATGGTGAGCTTCTGGCACAATGCACTGGCTTCAAATGCAAAGCCGGTCGGACCTCGTGCTGCTGCCGCCGTCTTCTGTTCACACAGCCGGATTTTCCCGCGGTCACATTTGTGACTTCTACCCAAAATTCCACCCTGAGACAAATTTCATCGAGCAGTATTGGGGATATTCGAAGCTACATTACCGTATGACCCCGCTCACACACAGCATTGATGAGATGGAGGCGAACGTACTTGCGGCGCTCGACAAGCCGACGCTCCTCCAGATCCGTCGGTGCGTCGCGCTTTATGGCGCTGATGGCATCATGCTGACTTCGGACTCAGGTGGGCCAACCGTGCCGCCCGTTTTATCTCTACGTATACACAGGGATTAGATGGCGCTAAAGCTGCATATGCCAACAGGAAGTATCATGGGCATTGAATGCTTCCTTCTGCAACTGCAAAGGCTCTTCAGGTTGAGTTCAAACAGTGGCTGTCAGTTAAATTCGGAAAATAGCGTGTATTTATATGTCATACATGAACTAGACAAACATCTATTGCATTCTGGTGTCCCGCTACCCTTGATAAATGTGTCCGAGCCTCGAGACCTGAGATTTGACCACTCACACGGTCACGTGCAGGCACCTACGAACGCTTACATAAGGGTGCCCGTTCCTAGTGACCGCTATCTTAGAGCTACATAGATGCATGGACAGTTCAGCTTGTCAGAGATTGTTAGCATAGAGCTTAGCTATAACGAATACTATGAGTTTAGCATGCTGCGAGAGCTCGAATTGTAAAACATCGGAGCTATACAGGCCCTACATGTTGACTGCACTGGCGACAAATACTGTAGCTGTCAATGTCACCGTCATCATTGTGAACCGGTCGCGACACACCATATGTCTCTCAGTTATGATGGCCATAGTGGCGGTCGCGCACCTAGCTATGGGTTATCGCAATTCGCGTCCACTACACATGAGACGCTCCAAAGCCTGGTCGCGGACGCATTAACACCACTCTAGGCCAGGTTGCGCAATTCACTGCTTTCGTGGTTTGTGGTCTTTGGGTTTTTCTTCAAAGCACATGGCGGTGTATGGCTCAGTGTGGTTGTCGGCATTTGAGCGCGGAGTTGGACTTGGAGCTGCGTAGGTCGAGATAGACTGAGAGAGGTGTATGCAAGGAGAGCATTGGCAGGTGATGGAATTCAGCTGCCAGTTGTTCTTGAAGTGCATAAGCGCAGCAATCACTGTTAATTCGTGCTTGGGCAATAAGCGTACATACCGTGTGATTATCACAGTTCTTACTCACCTAGCTATGGCCTAGGGGAGAGGTCTTGATAGCAAGAGAGGAGTAGTAAGAGCTGAGTGTAAAGAGGACACAAACGACGTTGTTGAGTCTGGGGTGCAGCCCCCAGACCTCCCTGCTTATATACATGCATAGGGGGACCTCAGGGACCCTACATGACCCCTGGGACTACTACCAAATGGAGTCAGACCGACTGGTCTGACTCATCCTGACTCCAGTCTGACTCAGCATGAGTCAGCATGACTCATCTTCTGAGTCAGCACGTCAGGTGACCACTCCAGACCTGGCCTTGCCCATGGTCCAGGCTCTGGTGGGGTCTGGACCTTGTATCTAGACTATCTAGGACGCTTTTGGATACTATCTATAGATAAGATAACTCTACCACTGATCCCTTGATTATCCTCCACCCATCACATGACTTTCATGTGACCGTGTCAGTCACGTGACCGTGTCTCGGTGTCTAACCCTTATGAGCATGTCTGAGCGTGTCTACACGTGTCTGCGTGTCTTCTGGGCCTATAAGCGCGTGTATAGGGCGCTTAGGTGTAAATCCGTGACAGTACCCCCTCTTCTGATTCGAGCTCCGTTGAGAAGAACAGTGCGTCTCAGCAATAGAGTCGATCTAGAAAGTATCGTCCCAAGTTGGAGCAGCATGAGATGCGCTTGTCTCGTATTCAAGGGATCTTGTCATTTCCCATGGGGCCTTTTGACCTTGAGCGTGATGGAATTCTTCAATAAGTTCCTTGGCTCCACGCTCAACATGGTTCTGTGGCTCCCAAGTGGTCTCGTCGTAACCTTTCCACTTCACAAGATAGAGATTCTTGTTGCACGTGGTCTTGTGTTGAAGAATCTTCTCGACTTCGTATTCTTCATGTTTACCACGCTTGACTGCCTTGGGTGGTGGTGGTTTCTGACCAGGGATTTCGGATTCAGTGTATGGGGCCAATTTACTAGCATGGAACACCGGATGGTAGGCCCGATATTGAGGAGGCATCTTCAGCTTGAAGGTTACATCGGATAGCTTCTCAATTATCTCGAAGGGCCCTTGATATCTCGGTGCTAGTGCGCGCTCCGAAGTTTGGTAATCTCGAGTGTTGAGCAGGACTTTATCCCCAACCTTGAAGGGAATCTCCTGCACACCCTTATCGTAATACCACTTCATGCGTTCTGCTGCTAGTGTTAAGGCTGCCTTGGCGTTGTCTTGAGCCTCTTGCCGTGCCTTCATTATATCATTGAGGTCATGAGATTTGACTTCTTTGATAAGTGTAGGACCTGCCCGGGGGTGTCGACCATATTCTAAGAAGAACGGTGTAGCTTGGGTGCCTTCGTGCTGAGCATTGTTGTACGCAAACTCTGCTGTAGGCAGGTATTGCGCCCAGTCGTCCTTTTGGTTGACTTCAACAAAGCATCGAAGGTATTGCTCCAGAATCTGATTCACTCGTTCTGTCTGGCCATCAGTCTGTGGGTGGTATGCTGTCGACATAGCAGACTCTATCCCCAATAGCTTGCACCACTCTTGGAAAAGCTTTGCAGCAAACTGAGTCCCTCGATCTGATATAATCTGCAATGGTAACCCATGAAGTGGGTAGATCCGTTCCATTAGCAGTTGCGCCAGACCCTTTGAGGAGAACTCATTGGTGATAGGGAAGAAGTGTGCTCTTTTGATAAGTCGGCATACTACCACACAGATGGCGTTGTAAATGTCAGACTTAGGAAGTTGTGTAATCAGGTCGATTGAGATTATCTCCCAAGGTCCATTTGGAACTGGGTTGGGCATAAGTGGTCCATAAGGCTGCTGTGGGCGATTCTTCATCTTCTGGCAAGTGTCGCAGCCTGCGACGTACTTCTTGACAAAGATTGACATGCTTGGCCACCAGTAGTTTCTCGAGACTAGCTCATAGGTTTTCATCCTTCCAGGATGCCCAGCGGATGTAAGGTCATGGTGAATGTGGACAATTCGTCGGCGTAGATGTTCATCCTTGCTATGTGGAATATAAACCTTTCCTCTATGAAGTAGTAATCCATTCTCGAAATTCCAATCCTCCAGTGATTTCTTGAATTCGCGTGGTCCTGAGCTTAAAAGCTTCTTGTAGTCTTTAGTAACCTCGTCGGAAAGTAGTGCTTCCTTGACCTCTCTAAGGAGCTGATCGTCATTTACGGCCGATTCATGAGAAGCCTCGACAGCATTGATAGCAAAGAATTCAGGTTTCAAAAGAACTTGATCCCAATTGTCGAGCTTTACCCCCTCCTCATGATCTGACCTCCTGGACAGAGGGTCTTCAGCTTGCATAGTCTTTCCAGGTTTGTGGTGAAGAGAGTAGTGAAAACGCGTCATGAACAGTGCCCATCGCGCTTGTCGACGTGTCAACTTCTGAGCTTTGCGGAAGTAGGTCAAATTTTGGTGATCTGACCATATCTCAAACTTCTCAGGGTGTCCTTCCAGATAGTGACGGTATTCCTCCAAGGCTCGAATAATTGCGAGCAACTCTTTGTCATAGATCTCATAGTTCCTTTCATGAACATTGAGTGACTTAGAGTAGAAGGCAACTGGATGCCATAACGAGTCATTAGGGTCCAGTTGGGAAAGTACAGCACCCATTGCAAAGTCACTTGCATCAGTTGACAGCCGGAATGGATTGACATCATCAGGAATACGAAGTATGGGGGCAGTTGTGAACGCCTTTTTCAGGTCGTCAAAGGCCTTTTGTTGCTCAATGCTCCATACCCATGGCGTATCCTTCTTTGTCAATGAAGTGAGAGGCCTTGCAATCTTGGCAAAGTCCTTGATGAATCTACGATAGAAGTTCGCAAACCCAAGGAACGCTTGCACTTGCTTGACCTTAGTAGGAACAGGCCAGTCAGTTACACCAGAGACCTTCTTAGGATCCATTGCCACATGACCCTTAGAGATAATCATGCCGAGGTACTCAATAGAGTCTTTCTCGAAGAAGCATTTCTCAGCTTTGGCAAATAGATCATTGTCTCGTAGCCGTTGTAACACCTTCTGAATGATTTGGCGATGTTCTTTCTTGTCGTTACCATAGATTAGAATATCATCTAGGTAGACCATAACATGCCCTTCAGCGATTAAATCACCGAGAATATCATTCATCATTGCTTGAAAGGTTGCTGGCGCGTTGGAAAACCCGAAGTACATGACTGTAGCTTCGAAAAGACCTCGTTGAGTGACAAAAGCAGTCTTCCACTCGTCTCCTTCTCGTATTCGAACATTGTTATAGCCCCATCTTAGATCAATCTTAGTGAATATTGATGCTCGACTGAGGTTATCTATCAAGTCGGATATTCGAGGTATAGGATAACGGTTCTTGATTGTAATGTCATTGAGGGCGCGGTAATCCATAACAGGCCGTAAGCCTCCATCGTGCTTCTTCACAAAGAAGAAAGGTGCAGCAACTGGTGACTTTGAAGGTCGTATATAGCCTTTCCTCAACTCTTCATTAATCCATTCGTCCAAAGAGTTCTTCTCTTTTGGTGACAGCGGATAGATTCTTGCTGGTTTAGGGAGAATAGCCCCTTCCACAAACTCAATAGCGTGATCGTATGGTTTGCGTATTGGCATACGTTCAGACTTAGTCTTGCTAAAGACAGTACCATACTCATGAAGCCACTCAGGAACAAGTGACTTCCAATTGGTGGTATCTTCGTCTTCGTCATCATCTACACTCTTGTCCAGCATAGATGCGATACAATGTGCTTGAACTTGGTCCTCGGGTGAATCCTTGTCGATTTCGACCCAGTTGATAAGCGGGTTCAAGAGATCTTCTTCTCCTAAGTCGTCCAGTGAAGTCTCCCATGGTTGAACCTGCTCTAATGCATCTGCTTGCTGGAGGTCGTCGAATTCCGCATCCAGCAGCCGGATTTTACGAGCTCTTGGGGCAGTACATGACTCAGGACATCTGGTAAACTCCCATTCCCCTGATTCCCAGTTAATCTCTGGATTATGCCGGTGCAAGTAGGAGTAACCAATGTACATATCCTTGTCTCCTAAATCCGTTACAAGGAAGTAATTGGTTGTCTTATGATCTCCAATTGCAATATAGGCACGAACTGCTTGGGTTATTCGCCCAGCCTTGTTGAGAGTTCCATCCGCATTTCTAACATCATACGGAGTTGCCAGTTTAGTTGTTACCAGATGATTCTTTTCAACAAACGAAGCATTGATGAAGTTTGTTGTGGCCCCTGAGTCTACTAGAGCCTCGGCTTGCGCTTTCTTTCCGTATACCCAAAGTGTGACAGGAAGTCTAAAAGATGTCTTCTTGTTGCGAGCTATACTAGTTACACAAGTTTCCTGAACATCACTATCTAAGTCAAGCTTAGATTCGACGATGGGTACCGTATTCCCCGACTGTGAGACGCAAGGCTCCATCACAGTCCCTCGGGAAAATCCACACGTGAGCGTTCAAGACGAGCGCGGAGGCTAGCAATTCTCGCGCTAGTCGACTGTTCATCTCCAGTCATACTGTTACGAGGTTCAGGCATCGAACTCTCGTCGTCTTCTATCTCCGTAATGCTCGCAAAAGAGATATCAACAACTCCAGCGGGGGAAGTACCAGAGCTATTGTTATCAGTGTCAAGTTGAGCAAGTTCCTGCTCGATCTCGGCTTGACGGGCCTTGAGCTGCTTAATCTTGTTCTGCAGCTGGGGGTTCTTTGCCTTGTACGAGTTGCCGTTGTTGTTGTTACCGGAGGTTTGGCCAGCCTTTGCAGTTGAAGAGGTAGAAGGCTTATTCTCCTTAGGAGTCAGGGTATAGCAGTCTTTAGTCTCATGCGTCTTTGCCCGGGATGTCTTGCCCAGCTGGTTGCAAATTGCACAAGGCTCAGAGACTTTCTTCCTGGCTTCCTGCGAGTTGGCCTGCTTGTTCTTGCTCTTCTTTGACTGCGCTGAGTCCAAATCCATCGCATTCGGGTCTTTTGCAGCACCCGAGCGCCCAAAGATGTGAGAAGTTGCCTTCTCAGGGTTGACTTCCTTATAGAACTCCAAGATAAGCTTGAGGAATTCGTTCCAGGTTGTAGGCCAATTGGCTCGACCTTTGCCAATCATGAGGAGTTGCACTTCTCGGTCTGCCACGTCGTAAAGCTTCTCGATGAGGTGCTTGTCCATGAATTCTCCTTCAGAGGCGTCAGCCAAGACCTGGAATTTCTCAGCGTATTGGATGAAGTCCTTCTTCGCCAGGTCCTTGTTCTTGAACAAGGCTTCAAGATCCTTGCGAGCACCTTCAACCGTGTTGCGATGACCATAGACGCTATCCAGGGTTGCCCAGAAATCGTCAATCTTGCCCAAGTCTTGGTCCTTTGCATTCTTGTCGTAGTAAGACTTCATAAGCTTCTGAGCTGGACCTTGCAAAAGCGACAGGGCATTGACGATCTTCTGAGAGTCATTGTTGATATTCTGCGACTTATTCCATAGAGATACCAAGTTCTTCCACTCTTCAAGCGACAGCTTATCCTCAGAGCCTCGGAAGTTAGGAGGTTGCGCTACCTTTGGGTTACGAGAGCCCGTAGTGCCACCATTTCCAGACAGGCTGTTGAACTGGCTGCGAAGCTGTTTGATCTCTTCGTCCTGCTTATCCTGACGGTCTATGGTTGCTTCAAGCAAGGTAACTGCCTTGTTCAACTCGTCCTTGATGTGCTTGAGGTTGAGAACCGTCTGATTCACCAGGCTTGCCATGGTACCGAAGGTGCCGTTGATGTGGTTGGTTAGTTCGCTGAGCCAGCCCCTTGTATACGTCATGATAGGGTCGCCAGTAGCATGGGCAGACTTGTATAGCATCTCTTGGATGATACGCTGAGTGCCGCTATCAACGCCTTGGAGTTCAATCCCGCTGATAACGTTTGCAACGTATTGGTCATGGTTGAGGGGTGTGTAGTTCTCAGAGAACTGGAAAGTGTTGTACTGAGCCATTGTTCTAGCTAGCTAGGTTAGCTCAGTCTTGTCTTGAAGCATTTGAAACCAAAAAAGCGAAGAAAAAGGTTGCCAGCCTTATGCCTTCTTATTGTCATGTAGCCATCTTTGCCAAAGATAAAACCAGAGATTTATTACAAATCATCGAAGGTAAGGTTAAGCTCTGCGAGCTGGGTACAGATCTGAGTGAAGTTCTTCTCTAGGTTATCAAAATAAACCTTCCCAATCCGCTTCAAAGCTCCAGTAAGCCTTCTCCACTTTGCATTACTCCATTTCGCTCCTTGAGTGTCAAACTCCTCGTAGCGATCCCGCAAGTCCTCCAGCATCTTCCAGAGCTTCTGGCGCTGCTCGGAAGGTACTTGTACAGGAAGTCCTTCGTCTTCACGCTGGTCCTCGTAGTTGAGCTTGTTGAGAATGGGCTCGAGGCGAGTGAGGACGGTGTCGAACATGGGGCGAACTTCCTGAATACGAAGGAGGTACTTGGTCTTGTTGAAGTGTAGCTTGTCGAGGGGAGCTTCCTTGACGACATATTCAGGGCGTGGAGTAGTAGGGGAGAGGCGATCCTCGAGAGGAATGGCTGAGGAGATGCGGTTGATGAGGGATTTCTTGTCGAGCTTGCGCTCTTCAAGAACGAGCTTGGATAGAAGTGTCTTCTCTGCCACCTCGCCAACCCACTCTTCCATCAACTGCTTACACTCTTCAGCAGTCAACGGACGAGTCTTTGGGTGTACAGTCTTCGGCTTGATGACTCGGCGAGGGGCGCAAACTTGAGAGTACATTGCGCGAGTGTTCTTTGAAGGGGTGATACGCTCAAGAAGCGACTTCGACTCGTCCCAGGCAGTGACAGAGTACTTGGAGAGGATCTTAGGCATGGCTAGGCAAAAGGCAAAGGTATCAGCATACGTTCCTTGTCAGCAAACGCAGCCGAAAAGGCAAAGAAAGGGTCCAGTAATCTTGCAGAGGGTCGTGCTTGCGTAGGGCTTGCCATCGGTCTGGTCTCTCTCACCAGAGTCCGGAGTAGATCCATTGAGCGGGCCGGGATCTCTAACAGGTTCCACCCTGCTAGCAAATGGTTTTCGAACGCATATTGCACGCATTCTATATCCGCCAAGCTGCTTACTTGTCTACAGCCATAACAGGCCTCGTAAGGGGACACCACAAGGCTCCCATAACAGCTTGTTGCCTAAGGGCAGCAGATACCACTTTAACGCCTGTGGAGAGGCAAGGAAGGTTCCTTGGCTTGTGCTCTTTAGCCCAATGGGCATGCTATAGCCACTGTCCTTGAAATCCAAGGCAGATTGGTCCCAACCAGAGAAATGGCCTTTGCAGCACCAAATCCCAACAACAAGCCTTTGCAGCACTTGCTGTATAGCCCACAGTACCCAAGTAAAGCCCACAGATCCCAAATAAGCCCCCAGAACCCACGAGTTAATGGCCTTTTCAGCACCACTAACAGCAAGCAATAGCACGACCCAAAGCAACTGGCAAAGCAAAAGTAACCTACTGCCAAAAGGCAGCAGGCAAGGTGATAGACTCAACAAACTATCACAGTTCTTACTCACCTAGCTATGGCCTAGGGGAGAGGTCTTGATAGCAAGAGAGGAGTAGTAAGAGCTGAGTGTAAAGAGGACACAAACGACGTTGTTGAGTCTGGGGTGCAGCCCCCAGACCTCCCTGCTTATATACATGCATAGGGGGACCTCAGGGACCCTACATGACCCCTGGGACTACTACCAAATGGAGTCAGACCGACTGGTCTGACTCATCCTGACTCCAGTCTGACTCAGCATGAGTCAGCATGACTCATCTTCTGAGTCAGCACGTCAGGTGACCACTCCAGACCTGGCCTTGCCCATGGTCCAGGCTCTGGTGGGGTCTGGACCTTGTATCTAGACTATCTAGGACGCTTTTGGATACTATCTATAGATAAGATAACTCTACCACTGATCCCTTGATTATCCTCCACCCATCACATGACTTTCATGTGACCGTGTCAGTCACGTGACCGTGTCTCGGTGTCTAACCCTTATGAGCATGTCTGAGCGTGTCTACACGTGTCTGCGTGTCTTCTGGGCCTATAAGCGCGTGTATAGGGCGCTTAGGTGTAAATCCGTGACAGTGATGAGGCTGCGGATCAGGGCATTCACTTGTGGTGTGCATCCAAGTATGCCGGCGCGGTATTTGTGGAGGCCAGGTTCTAGAAGGAAAGTGTTGGAGGCAAGACCAAGCAGCTAGTATGTTGTGTTTGTTATTGTGGAAGGTGTACTCAACCACTGAGTCGCTCTGGGGCACATACTGGTGGTGGTGGTTGAGCAACTGAGCGTATTGAGACGAGGAGTGGCTACTGACCTGGTAGTGATGAATGAGCAACTGAAGGCCCAAGTCTGCCCCATCAGGGTTTATAACTATGCTGATCTGGCGCTAATCAGGTCAATGCACAGAGGAAGAACAGAGAAAGCGCTACAAAGGAACGGATAAACCTAGAAGAAAGGAAAGGTGAAAGACAATAAAACAAAGGAATGTTTCAAAAGGAAGGTGCCACTGAAGTGAGTGGCACCAAGGCCCAGACCGAGTTCATGAGGCCACTGAGGCAAAGAGGTGCCTGCAGCACACACTCCAACAGTGTCGCATGTCAGGTAGTGGTGAGATGTTGAGCAGGCATGAAGGCTGGATGAGGGAGAAAGTAGAGAGATGCTGTTGCTGGTGCGCTGTTGGCAGCGGGCCCTTAAGTGCTTCTTCTCAGCAATGCCAATTTCTCCTGCTCTACACTGTAGCAGGCCACTCGAGCTGACCTGCAGGCGAAGTGTAGATCAAAGTAATATAAGGCATTTGAGTTTGAGCAAACAGGGAGCTATGTGGTGGTGAGAAGAGAAGGCCACTGGCAACCCAATGACGATGCAAGCACCATAGAAACCCTAACCTTACCAAATGTCAGCAAGCACAATGAGCAGCTTAGCCAGGCTTTTGCACATGTGTTACATTAGCCATGAGCATGTTGCAATGGGTGTTGTCTTGTAGTGGCTGATTATACAGACTAGCAATTGCCCTATACACAGCATGACATGTGGAGAGCACAACAGCAATGGGCAGCAAAGCAGCTATTGGCAGCACGGTCAACATATTTTCAATCTCAGCTTATTCTCCTCATTGCTAGCTTATCTCTCAGACAAGTAATTCACACTCAGCCTTAAGCTCTTTGCCATTGTTCAGAAAGCCCAATATCTAATGAATATTCAAGCCATCTCCTCAGGCCTTTTTTCACTTCTGCGATCTTGCCTTCAAGACTGCCTCCAAAATGCTGCTACTCGTGTGCTGTGCAACTTGCTGTGCAACTTGCAGTTCTCTCACTTACCCACTCTCCTTTCTACTCAGCTACTGCCCCTTCAGCCTTCGCCAGCACCACTGCTACAACTCTCCTCTCTTTGACTGCCCCTCAGCCAGCATCATGGCCAATAGTCAACAAAGCCCCGCCCCAAACATCCAGGCAAGCTTTGCTGATCTAGAGGTGAATGCCAAAAAGTGCAAAGTTTGCGGCCATACCTACAAAGACAGCAAAACCGAACGGCACCTGAACAAGAAGCGCAAAAATGAAGATCCAGAAGGTATTAAAAAAACGTCATGGTATGCGGAGAATGCTTCGATGACCAGAAAGTCAAGTCCAGTACGATTTGTCATGCACATATGCTCTACTCTAGCTAGACCTTGTTATTCGCATTAACCATCAAATAGTCGATTGAGCGGGTAATGCTTTGCCTGCGCCTTCAGTTCAACAAGACCCTCCGCAGCCTCAACAAATCATGCAGGATTCATGCATGATGTCGCTTCCAGGTTTCTAGTCCCAGGCTGCACAGGTATGATCTCATAAGCATATAGTATTCTTCTGTGCCTCCAGGACTCGAATATGTACTGCAATTGAGGTGTTGATGATTAATCTCAGCTATCGCAGTGCTATACACACAACAGCTGTCTGGTCCACAGTTAATCAGGTGTCTGCATGTGTGGGTGCTTTCCAATGGCCCAGATTGCAGCTGGCAAGCCTGTATTACTTTTAACATAGTGATTTCTTTAGCAAGCCCTGCTTCCGAGACTACACTACTAGCAGCCACAAAAAATTGCTTCACAAGGATTGACAGCTTCCATTTACCTTCTATACCAGTACATACTACTCATTACTGTCTTCTATGTTAGCTCAAAGGGTTAGACTCTGTACAGCAATGAAACTGTATGGTATAAGATTGTGTTCCTGAGCTGAGCTTTTGCGCCTAGAGATATTTATAGTTTGCATATATATTAGCGGATGTCATTCTACCATTCTAGTACCATAATCTGATTCCATTGTATAGCTTTAAAACAAGCCCTTACTCGTCACAAACGCCCCAGAAGCCAAGGAGATATGATAACATGAATGCAGTGTTTCTCCTGCTTAAAAGCCCAATAATACTGCCTTAGCACCACAATGGGATGTAGAGATGATTCAGAACTTCCTGTCCATGTTTTTTGATGTGCATTTATAACTTCAGAGCTGAAATAGCACATTGGTCCCCTGTATATTTCTTATTTTGAGCAGAATCCTTCGAGTAAATATTGAAAATATCAGAGCATATTCTTTAGTGAAGGGTACACCAGGGGTATGGCGGGTTTTTATGCTCCTACCCGTACCCCTACCCCCCAGTACCCTTACCCGTAACCCCTGCGGGTTACCCCTACCCCTGTTTTTTACTAGATGTCGTCCCATGGACACGCCCGCGCAAGCACTCTGCTAACATGGCGTTACGCGACGCCAGCGGCGCGCTGATCACTGATCCCGCCCGGCTTGCTGCACTGCTCCAGGAGCAATTCACACCGTCCGCGGTGCGCACCGTGAACGAATTGTTCCTGGCCGATATGCCCATTCGGAAGCCTTTTGGGCGCACTAGTGTTAGCCGTATGCAGGTGCTGGAGGCCCTCGAGCTCACCAGCAATTCCTCGGCGCCTGAGCCGAACCACGTCAACTGGTTCTGGCTCAAGTGTATTCTGCGCAATGATAACAAGCTTCGTGACGGTGACGGCAACGTCACGCGCGACATCATTCCTATCCTGGGCAAGGTTGTTGCCTTGTTCGAGGTGTGCGTGCGCCTGGGCATGTTTCCATGGCTCTTCAAAGAGTTCCGCACAGTCGTGATTCCTAAGCCACATAAACCAGACTACACGGTCCCGAAGGCGTATCGCCCCATTGTGCTCCTGAACTGCCTCGGCAAGCTCTTTGAAAAGATCTTGGCGAGGCAGATGCAGGCCCTTGCCCAGGCCGCTGGTGTCATGCACCCGGCACAGTTTGGGGGCATGATGCAGCATAGCACCATGAATGCTGGCGTGTGCCTGGTTCACAACATCAAGGAAGCGTGAAACCAGGGCCTGGAGAGCACAATTTTCCTGCTCGATGTTGCGCAGTTGTTCCCCTCGGTGAACCACTGCATGCTGTGCGAGATTCTGCGGTGCCAAGGCTTTAGCCTGTTCCTGGTGCGCTTCTTGGAAGATTACCTCGCGAATCGCAGCACCACCTTTCTCTTTAATGGCTTCAAGACCGCGTCTGCGCCGTTGAGCACAGAGGTTGGGCAGGGCTCTGCTCTGAGTCCGGTTCTCACAAATCTTTACCTCGCGCCCGTGCTCCGCGTTGTTGAGGTTCACCTCAATGCTGAGTTTCCGAGCGTGACCTTGCAGTTCTACGTAGATGACGGACTCATTCACGTGTTCTCCAGGAAGGCCGAGGTGCCCGCCCACCTTACTATGGCCGAGGTCAACAAGGGCAAGCTCAAGATGGCCATCGAGGTCATGATCTGCATGCTCCTGCGCGTGGGCCTCTCCATTGAGGCTGACAAGATTGAGCTGATGTACTTCAGAGCCAGTGCTGCCCCTTGGCGTAGACAACCGGGCGACGATCCCTAGGGCCCGCTGGTCATGGTGCGGTCCCCCGGTGGTGAGGTCCGGTACCTCGGCTTCTTACTCGACTCTCAGCTGTCCTTCCAGGCGCACATCCGGCACTATGCTAATAGGGTGTGCAGCACAGTCGCCAGCCTGAAGCTGCTGGGCAACTCGGTGCGGGGCCTCGGTCCGAAAGACAAGCGGCGCCTGTACATTGTGAACGTGCTACCCATCATGTGCTATGGCGCGCAGCTGTGGTGGAACCTGTAGTGGGCATGAAAAGTGTATGCCGCTACTACTTTGCAAAAGGCCCAGTCGCGCGCGGCGTGCTGGATTTCTGGTGCGTTCCGCACCACGCCCATTGGCGCGCTCAACATCGCCGCCGGCCTGCTCCCCGTTTGGGTCCAAATCAACAAGTTCCTGCGCCGGGCGTGCTTGCGTGTGCACACGCTGCACCGCGGGCACCCGCTGCGTGCGTACCTCCCAAATGTCTGGGCCCCCAACGGCCAGAACATCAACCCGCAGATATACCTGCACAATCGCCACCGGGCCAAGTGGGATCACGGCTTCATCTGGAAAAACCCCATATGTTAATTAGGTGTATTCAAAAGATAAGCCCATGCTAACTGCTTCATCAACATTTTACAGATTAATTCATAGTTAAACCCACTTTTTAATTGCTTTCCCTCTATTTGGCTATTTTTTGTACAGCATTTCCATGTTATAGAACTACTATTTACCTAATCATCTTTTTTTAGCTATTTGACATAAGATAGATCAAGTAGTGATGAAATAGGATCAAATAGATCAAATAGAAACAAATTAGAGCATAAAATTAGGGTACAATTGGGGCACAATTAGTATCTGCTACGGCATGAAATATCTCTCTACATCTATTTCCATATTTACCTCTAAATAGTACTAATTAGCCGTGGAGGTTTTTGCAGATGACTTCCTGCTCAGCAATATCGACATGCCACCCCACCGCCCTCCGCGGCACAAGGGTGATCGTGCGACGCCCCTGACGTGGGTTCATGAAGCCTATTTTGCGATGTCGGAGTGGTTCAACGCAACCACGCCGCTCGCCATTCCTGGCTTCCAGCTCATCAACCAGCCGCTTGACCGCAGGTGGCTCGAGCTCAACTTCTTGCATCCTGCGGAGCGGGCTCGCATTCCGAAGAAAAACCCTGCGGATCACGACTTTGTGCGGTGGTTCGAGCAGGAATATGCCCCGCTCACCACGGCCGCCATCCAGAATCTGTTGTCGCTGACGTTGGTGACTGATGGTTCTGCAGTTATCTCTCCGCGGGCTGCTCCTGCAGTGCAGTGCCAGACCCCTAATCTTGCCCCTCGCCCCGCTACGGGTGCTGGTTGGTATTCGCGGTTACGGGGCGCTCGCTAGAGTAGACAGAAATAATGCGGGAATGCTCAGTTCTTCTGTCGTCGTGCGAAGAGAACTGGGGACTACGGGCGCCTCGCGTCGGTGGCTTGAGCCGCGTTGGGCTTACATAATACGAACTGTACAGGTGCATCAGGATCGCCTCGTGGCCAGCGATAAGTCTTAATAAGGAAAGCCGAAACGATAGCGTCCATGCCAGATGAACACAAAATTACAACAGTTGGGCGGTCTGGCGGGCTTCCATGCCATTGCTGTCTATTGTGGAGGGGCCGCAGGGCATGCGAGGTGGCAACCGTGTTTGATGCAGAGATGGCAGCCCTGAATCGGGGCACTGCAGCCCTCTTCCATGAGTGGGAGGCATGGACGAGCGACCCATGCAATACAGCGGCTCGTGCGGCCGATGACTACGAATTCACGTGGAACGTTTTCGTGGATAACGTCGCCGCGGCCAATGCCATTTTTGCATGCCGTAACGGACCTTCTGCCATGCATTCGATTCTGGCTTCGCAGCACATCAAAGTCTTTCTCGATCGGCACCCGCGCCACTATGTGCGGGTTTTCTAGGTCCCCTCTCATGTGCACGCCCGCAGCTGCAACACGCACGTCACGCGGCTCAATGAGCATGTCGACCGGCTGGCCGGCGCTGCTGCCAAGGACCCTGACCAACCGTCCACAGTGAGCTGGGCTTTCGCGCGGGCTGCTGTCACAGTCTTCGCTGCCGCCTCCTGGCAGCGGATGATGAAGGACCAAACGTACCGGGGGCACTTGAACCTCATCAAGCAGGCTGAGCACCGCCTCATTGTCCCCTCCTCCCGCCACCACCTGCTCAGCAAGTTTGGTGACAGTCCCCACAAGTATGCGCACCTTACTCGGTTCATCTCTGGGCACTGGCTGTCTGGCGAGTTCCGGGCCAAGTTCAACCGCAACGGCTCGCAGAAGTGCTTGTGCAATGGCGCCGCCGAGACCCGTGCGCACACGCTCTATGAGTGCCCGTACTGGGTTCACCCAAAATCGCTCCCCTTGCCGCCCGCACGGCGGATTGAACTTGAAGAGGCCGGCAAGCAGCTTCAGCTCCAAGCGGAAGAGCAGCATTTGCAAAAACCCATTCTGTGAATCCACACAAATGAGTACTCATTAGCACTCATAAGCCCAGAGTGAGCACAAATAGCAAAATTAGCAGAATAACAAAAGGACTATAGCTAATTAGTGCTAATTAGCTGCTATGTGACTGCTATTGTTTGCTATTTCGTTGCTAATAACTTCTGTATTGCATTGCTAAGCTTAAAGGGCACAGTTTAGCAGTAAATTATACATATTAGCAACAAATTAACACCAAATTAGCAACTTTTAGCGGAATTAGCAAAAATTGTAATGTTAGCAATTCATTCACGCTAATTTACAGAATGGGTTTTTTGCAGATGCTTCCCCCTGGCTTTATAGCCTTACTTACCAAGGCAGAGATTTCGGTTGCCAACCTGATCCGTCACAAATTGCCCACTCAGTCCGCTGCTTTTGTGCCAAACGCAGTATCCACTTGGTTCAGCAACAGCGAACTGACCGACACTTCTGAAGCTCTCGAAACAAAACCTTTACCTTCCTCTGCATTCATTCAGAAGCTTTGCAATGCATTCGGACAAGCATGGTTTGACAGAGCTCTCTTGGTAGCAGATCACCACTACAAAAGTTCTTGGATGCCTCTGTACATAGTGCAGTAGTGGGTCAAAATGGGCCGGGTCCTTCGCAAGCAGGCACAGTGACAGCAAGCACACCAATGGCTTGCGCAGCACGGTCAGAACTCCGCCACATCCCCTGCCAATGAAGCACGCACCATGCTCCATACACTTGCATGAGACGCTAGTGTTCGTGCCTTGGGAGCGCTGTCAACAACTGCGGCTCTCCGTCCTCTCTTGTCAGATGGGCTTCTCGATGACAAGATCATCAACATGGGCATGGCTCACCTGGCAAGTCGCATTGACCTCGATCCCAAGCTCGCCTCGAAGGTTGCCGCTGCTCGTCTCAAATATGCCTACAAGAAGAACCTGTATAGGGGTCAATCAGGAAGAGTTCTGTCAAAATACAAGGCCCTCATCAAGGAAGGAAACTGAACGCACCTCTACTTCCCCACTCATGTGCACGGCAACCACTGGGCCATGTACAAAATCAACTTCGTGCGGAAAGAAGTCTGTCATGCAAACTCCTGCAGCCACCTGGGAAGCTCTTGCCACAACTTCTCAAAGTGCGTCATAGCATGGCTCATGGCAGAGTTCAAGGGCAACGTTGTCAATAGAGAAGACAGCTTGCCTCACGGAATCCGGCCATCCCATGACGTGTCCTCTTGCAGAATCTATGCTATCAATGTCGCTGCCCATCACCTCTTTGAAGATTTGCTCATCTTGTCAAAGACCCAGCGCGCAGAGCGCATGAAGTACTTTGTAGAGTTCACCTTGGCACATAATTCCTATGTGAGTTGAACCGTTGCTTTTAGGCGCAGCTTATAGGCTTACCTCACGCCCTTCAGGAGACGTCCAGGGCATCGGGCCCGACTATCAACTATGCAATGCTTAGCTCTGAAGATCTAGAGCTTGCTTGTGACTACAACTTTGGCGAGCTATCTGTCAATACTGACTCCTGGGACAATCAACCAGAAGACTTCGATATGGATCTGGAGAACGCACACTTTCCTGGGTACCCTCCTCACAGCTCAAGCCCTGGATACATTGCAGCTGAAGATTCAGATCCTGGCGATCTCAAAGATGCTCTGCTTGAATCTGCACGCTATCAAGAGCTCACCAACAAGGACTTTGACTTACCTGATGCGTTGAACCTCTCTGGCAGTACCTCATTGGCTAGATCTGCATCCCTGAAGAACCAGCCAATCATCTTGTTCTTCCGGAAGCTCACAAAAACAAGAAGACGGCACGGCAACACACCCTGACGCTTAAGATTGCGGAGCGCCACGCCAAAATTGAAGCTCTGGAGAAGTACCACCAGGAGCAGAAGAAGGAGGAGACCGCGGAGAAGAACCAGCTGTACAAGCAGGCTAGCCGGAAACACAAGAAAGAGCAGGAGATTGAGGATGGGATACGCCTTCCTGGCGGCTCGCTTCCAAAAAAGCGGAACGTCAGTCATTTCTGTGCATAGGGCACATTAAGTCAATGCTCACGGTTACATCTACCATCAGATTGTCACCCTTGATGCCATCAATTATGGCAGTGCAAACTACGATATCGCCAGGCAGTCACATCCACGGTGTCTCTATCTAGAAGGGATCTGTGAGCTCAACCATCTTCGGAACAGAAGTGGACGAAAGCCACCGAAGAAGAATACTTCCTACAAGAACGTCAACTGGCAAGTTCCTGAGCTATGGGCTGATATCGACTGCATTGCCCGTCAGCTTGGTATGCATCCCTGGAACCCTACCAAAATTGTGCGACAGCTCCAGCAGTGGGACCCCACTTGGTACAGAAAGCTTCAGCACCAAAGGCTTTCGGATTGGCGAGATCCTGTGTATTCAGACCGCCTTGTCTAGCACAGCTGGGTTACCAAACACGTAGAGGCACTGGGAGATGCATGAGGCAAGACTACGCAGTTTGGAGCTTTGGTGAGATTGCACCATTGTCAAATTACTCACATGCTGACATGGAATTTTGCAGTCTACTCACCCCAACCTGCTCAAGAGCATCACGAAAATGCTTGAGAACCTGCGTGATAGCAAGGTTGCACTCAACATCGTGGTGATTCAAGGCCTAGTGATTGGCTGCATCACTCATGGCACACCAGAGGTCTTCGAACGTGTCGACTGGTTGGGAAACCGCTTCCACTGCTCTGAGTCCTGGCTACAACGGTTCCTGAAGCATCATCTACGCTGGCCATTGCAGTGTGGAACTCAAGCTGGACAGAAGATCCCACTCGGCGCACCTGTACAGCTCACCAACGTGTTCCTTCGCTTGGCCGCAACAATTCATAACCAGAAAATCCCTGCAGAGTGTGTTGTCAACTCTGATCAAACGAACATGCGGTACTCCAGCACTCCCTCCACAACCTATGCACTGATAGGCTCAAATCAAGTTGCAATCGTTGGAACCGGCAAGAAGCACGCCTTCACGCTCAATATGGGAGTCTTGATGAGCAGGGAGGTCCTCCCATTTCAGGCAATATTTCAAGGCACGACACAGCATCCCCTTCTTCGGTCTTCTGCTCAGCTATATGCCGAGGTGGAGAAGCTGGGTTTCTGCCTTGAATTCAGCCAGACTGACACATATTGGGCGACAGAGCGCACTATGCTTCTTTATGCTGAGCATATTCTGGTCCCCTATTTCAAACGCCAGAAGCAACACCTTTGTTGCGGATTGAGGGTACAAACGCCGCACGAAGGACAACAAACGAGGAGTGCGACGATGAGGCGCGGCAGAGCGAGTCACACAGCAAACGCACAACTTATTCAGCTGTTCGTATTGACCAAGATAACATCAGCGGTGTATTCTAAGTTACAAACCAGGACTAACCTGTTTGTATTGACCAAGAGGTCGAGATGCCGGACAGGCTACAGGAGTGAGGGTATATATACTACAGGGGGCAGCACACAGACCAGGCAATCATGTGATGTGAAGGTCGCGCGCGTTTCAGGGTGCTTGGGATCAAGAGGCGAAACAGGTCGGAGATGCATCAGCGAGGCTGAGTATTCCGGGCCTTTTGGCAAGGCTGCGTCCGGGGAGTCATCAGGCATGATTGACTTGGCCCGAGGGGATCATGAGGCTACGCGCAGGGCCCTGGGGCTGTTCTGACATGTAATGGACTGGTAGTGATGCGCGTCAGGGGCGCTGGCGTCTGAGATGTGATGCGCCATCAGGAGCGCTGGCGCCTGGGCCAAGCGCGTGCCCTGGGCAGCTATGACTCTGGATGCATCGAGGGCTGCTCGAGCACTGGATTAAACCAGGGAAAATTGCAATAAATTGGCGAAAAATAGGGCAGGACTGCCATATTCATGACAACCTTGGTCTTCTGGACGACCAGCGCTGCATCTGGTACCTGGATGTGTGAGCCGTGCAGCGATTCAAGTCCTTCCGCAGCAAAGTACAAGAACGCTGACCCTGGATTGTCATCCTTTTTATTCTTACAGGCTGCACCAGCCTTGCACAACCATGTGACATCGGGATTCAACGGCCCCTGAAGCATGTGATGCAGCGCTGCGCTCATGCCCAAGTTGTTGACAAAACCCTCGCATTTCTGCCCGCTGGGATCACTCCAGAGAAGAAAGCACTGGATAAGCGCATCGGAATGCTGCAGGATCAATGACTTGCATGAATGGTGAGCGGGTACAGGGCTGTAAACAAGGTCGATCTTGTCAAAAAGGTACGTGCTATCAAAGAGCGGTGTCGCGTGGACAGGGGTTGGCGGTCAAGGAGCAAACACGCAAGGTGTTTGCGGTCGATTCGGTGAGCCTATGTACCCTACAACATGACTCGAGAAGTAATAACCGATCTCCAGGCACACAACGATGGGACTAAGATACAACAAACACATGTTAATAAAGAGTGCACGAGTGCCGCGAGCACGAGCTCGAATAGAAAATGTTCATTAATTCTGACACGTGCTGCCTATCTATATTTGTGCTTGTGATTGCTCACAATGCTATGATAGTCCTGTGAGCTCTGCAATATGTGATCCCTCAGCCTCTCGTTTGAGAGCCTCTCCAGTTGCAAAGCGATGCGGGAGCTCAACGAACTTGCCTGTAAGGATCCGGCCTTGTATGCGAATCTAACTGGTGGGCAGGACTGCACCGTGGATCACGACTCCGGGGCTTCGTTCTCTGAGGATCAGCAGGACAACTCCGACGAGCTGTACAAAAATAGCAGCATCCTGTGACGGGTAGCTCCACGCGAGTCGAGACGAGAGGGGGCGAACGTCGAGTGCGAGCGAGCAAGAAGTAGCGGATAGATTATAGAGAAAAGATAGGACGTGGAGGGGAGCAACACGGGAGTTGGTTCGACGAGGGATACAGGATGGCCCAGGCCAGTAGTGAGGAACGCGAACGACAAGTCAGGAACCGCTATGTCCAAAGAAGGAAGGACCCTGTAGCAGGGTGGAGGCAAAACTACAGAGACGAAGCCGAGACCGTAAAGATAAGTCCGAAAGGCCCGAAGGCGTGCTAGAGTGCCCATGAATACGCTAGAGATACCTTTGTGTGCTACAGAGACCGTGAGCGTGCTAAAATGACCGTTGTGCGTACTAAAATGGCCATGGGCGCAAACCCGCGAGGATGACGCTCGCGCGCCGCCTTGAGCAGGCACGCGCGAGCGGGTTCGGCTCTAGCCTCGTGCTAGAGGTAACGGTGTAACCGTTACACATCCCCCTCGGTACTATTATCAAGAAGGCATCTGCGCACATACTTCATACCAGAGATTAGACCTCTGACCTCGAATTGGACGAGGAGATCGATGAGTTTGATCATGAGCACGACCCAGCTATAGAGCAGTCATGCACAATTCCCACTACAGTAGAAGAGCTCATAATGCATAAAACAAGATAAATCATAGGATATTCATTCCTTAACGTAGCCCCTCAAGATTTTTATCCCATGGGCGCATATGTGCTGTTACGAGCTCCCCAAGATACCAAAAGAACACGGGCAAGGCATCAGACAGAAGAGAGATCCCGCATGCTAAGCGCTCTATGCATTATGAGCTCTTCTACTGTACATCTCTGAAGACTCAGCGCACCACACAAGGCCGTGAAGTTGTCTTTCCAAAGAGATACGGAGATGCTGAATGGTGCAAGTGGGACGACAACTCCGACAGTGATGGGGACGTCCAGGCAACGCCGCCGAGGCCAAAAAAACGCATGAAAGCCAAGGACGTGAAGAAGTCGACGACAGGCCAGAGCAAGCAACCCTTGAAGAGAGCGGCACAGGGTGCGAAGAAATGAAAGCTGTAGCTGTATTCTGACTTGACCATCCGCTGTATGTACATAGCACGATGTGTATTGTATGTATGTGCTGCAGGCTACGCAAAATTATATGATTTCTATGGTTGCAAAAATTGATGTCAGACCGGCCAGCCGATCAATCTGACCACTGACTGTGATATCCTAATACGGCCGGCTGAAGGTCCCTGACACCTGACCAGCCGGAACGGTTGTGCGACTACAGTACTGGCAAAATTCTCAGGAATTGTTACCTTTCAGCGCTCCAGAAATGTCTCAGGAAATGACCCAGATATTTTACCATTCAGGTCCCTAGTCAGGAAGATTTCCTGCACTAGGAAATTCTGGCTTGTCTGCAGTGTGTGCTACACTTCCCTATTATACAAACTCCCCGAAGAATAATGTTCACAGACCCAGTTGCCGCCTGATTGACTCCCGGACTATCCGCTCATATTCCTGCAAGACGCTAAGATTAAAATGTAAACTAGGAAGCATATAGACGCACTGCTTTGTTGTCCCGATATAGCTTGCAACAATCGATATTCGCGCCGCTTTCGAGATTGGGTTCTATCGAGCATGCTATGACCCCGGTCAGAGCCTTTGGAAGAGACAAAGTACTCACCAGCAAGCATTGATATGACGCTGAGGATGACTTTCTCGACGCTCTGTACAGGACTCCATCGTTCACTCGCTTGTTCATACATCGTGGGATCATCGCCTGGAGTGTGTAGAATAGAGATGCACACTGTGCCGTCGGGGTAGACTACGCGCACGCCGCAGATGGTCGTGGCGTCAGCAAGGGAGCTCAGTGCCCGCCGGATCACGGCTTACTGTTCGGATGGAAAAGGGGAGGCTCGAACTTCATCTTGAATGGCGACAGCGGGTAGTCTGACGGCTGTGGGGTATAGCGAAGGGTTGTATGTGGTGACAGGTTTGCGACAGGTAGTGGAGACGTACGAATGTGAGCTTCGCCGCGAACACTCCTCCCTCAAACGGCGTGTCCTTCGGGCCCATGATCAAGGCCTCCCACGTGAAGAAGTCATCCTCCGACACTGGTCCTATGCACCGCCTGTCTCAGCCAACAGGGACGTCGACGCTCGGTTCGCAGGCGAGGCGCACCTGCCTCAAACATGTTATCCGGGGAGCCTGCGCAAGACGTCATCGTGAGCAGGCGGCGTGTACGCGGGCAGCAAAGACGCGACCTTGCGAGCAGAGTTGCTTGTACTCTGTCATGAGCCGCCGGAGAGCAGTGCTGCTGCCGCCGCGAGATGCCATGGTCGTGTTGAGCTGAACGTGACGGGTGTGAGTGGATGTGGTTATGGTTAGAGAACGTCTTAGCGCTGCGGCCACGGAAACAAGAGTCCGGGCCGGATGCCGAGTCCAACACAGCGAGACTCAAGAGACGGCGAGCAGCGTATTGCGCTCCTGCACGCTCGTACGAGATATCGCTGTCAAGAGTCAACAATACAGAGGGCCATATTTCCCGAGCACATGCTGGCGTGGATGCAGGCCCACGGAATGCGAGTTCTTCCCGGGGATGCCTATCAACGCTGGACACAACCATTCAGGACCGAGATGGAGGTGATGCAGCGATGGGCAGATGCGCGCACGTCGTACTCAGGGTCAGGATGAGTGTACTGCCCACGGAGACTAGACCATTTGAGGCAAGCTTTGTCTATATTGTACAGCACGGCGGAAATGAAGTGGACGCGGACGCCGAACTAACATCTCTTCGGGACGATGAAGCATGCCGCTGTCGGATGGATGGGTGTGTAGTAATACAAATGCGGGGGCTGATACTATACGTGGAATTAAATTAGTGGACGGGACATCCAAGATTTTTGGGTGAGTTCATGCGTCGTCCAGCACGAGTCGAGGGACAACATTCATGGCCATGAGCTGCACGAACGTCAGCGAGCTGTACTTCAATAAGTGAGCGGAACGTGCACACCTCCTGGAATAGAAGCTTCGCAGCATAGGGGATCGTGAGCTGCGCCATCTTCTTCGAGCTCTTGCAGTACGTGCACCATCCGTTGTAGCCCATGAGCCCACACTCTTCGCACGCGTTTACCTCGAACTTGTCTGATGAAATCATCAAACGCTCGAGAAGCAACTGCGTCGCGCCGTAACCGATGAGACAGTCGCGTTCCATCTCTCCGAGACGCAGACCTCCTTCGCGAGACCGTCCCTCGGTGGGCTGCCGCGTCAGCGTGGCACGAGGACCTCTGCAGATGGCACCGTCAGCACCCGCAACACTTCAGATGGCAATCAGTCGTACCTTGCACGAGCGTGCATCTTGTCAACAACCATGTGTTCTGCAAGATTGTCAGGGAAAGAAGCTGAAACCGCTCATGAAGGTACTCACTTAGTCGCTGAGAGGGAGTTGCATCAGCACTACGCTCATCATAAATGACGAGACCAAAGGCTCACCTGGTAATAGATAGGACCGAAATACACATAAGCTTCCATGGGTTCGCCGGTGATACCGCTGGTGAGCATATCCTTCCCTGCATAGCTGAAGCCGTTCTCGATCAGGATCCGGGACATGTCCTCGACCTGGTGACGCTCGTCAGGTTAGGCTAGATGAGGAGCTGCGGGCAGTCGTACCTTGGAGCCTCCGAATGCTGTACCATATTGAAGTTTCCCCGCAAGAACGCCGGCCTGCAGAGATAGTGGGTACGGCGCCGCGAGCGCAAGAGGCAACAACCCACCTTGCCCGCAAGCAACTCGATCATCTTTCCGACGGTCATTCGGGATGGGAAACCATGCGGGTTCATGATGGTATCTGGCACAGAAGTCAGCGGGTGAGCTCCGGTGCAGATGGCCTAGACGCACCCGGCACGACACCCTGGTCGTTAAACGGCATGTCTTCCTGATTCACAATCAGCCCGCAAACGCCCTTCTGCCCGTGCCGCGACGAGAACTTGTCTCCCAGCTCTGGACGCCGCGTCTGACGAATTAGCACCTTGATGAGCGTCTGGTCGTTCTCCGTGTCGGAGACCATGACTTTGTCGATGTAGCCGGCGACAGGCGATTTGTAGGTCATCGGCGCGTTCTTGTAAGGAACAGTCGCCGCCTGGCCTGTGAACGTGTTGTCGTTCGCGTTCGTCGGTGTCTGCTTGTTGATGTACACATCGCCAGGGTCGACGCGCTCGCCAACACCCGCCAGGCCATCGGCTTGGATGATATCGTACTTCTTCTGCACTTGTCCATTTTCGTCGACGGGCGCGTCTGCCAGACGGTCATATCTGCAGAGACGTACAGTTTAGGCGTCGGTTTCTCCTAAGAAAGACGCCACTCACGTTCCGTTGGGGTACTTGCGGATCAAGGTTGCGTTTTTCCGCAGCACTTGCACGCGTCCGTATCCTCGATCGAGACTAGCCTGAGGCAAACAGTCAATGTCAAGGGCAGGCGCCACGAACGAGCGGAAACGCACCTTGTTCTGGATGAGCGCGTCTTCGATATCGTATCCGGAGTAACTCATCACGGCCACCGTGGCATTCTGGCCGGCGGGGAGGCGATCGTACCCGATAAGTTCAATCGTCTTCGTTTTCACCATCGGCTGCTGCGGGTACACTGACAGGTAGAGGAGGGTATCGATCCGGTTCTGCTGGTTGTACCCTATCGCGCCGATCGCCTGTTTACCCATGGCGCATTGATAGGTGTTGCGCGGTGACTGATTGTGGTGCGGGTACGGAATCAGGCCCGCCACGGCGCCGAGGATAGTGAACGGCTCGATCTCGAGGTGCGTGGTCGTGGGAACGATGTCGTTCTCATACAGGGCGATGTACGAGTCGTTCTCCTCGTTGACGTCGAGGTACTCCACAAGGCCCTGCTTGAGGAAGTCGTCAAACGACATTTTGCCGTCCTTCAGCAGCTACGGTGGCGCCAGGGTCAGCATTACCGATAAAACATTCGGCGAGTGCATACCTGGATGTGTTCCGACGCGACGCGTGGCCGGCCTCTGTCTACGATAATCATCGGCCGACAGATGCGACCACCATCGCTCGCAATGAGCACCGTGCGGTGGTGGTGATTGATGTACACGCTGACGAATTCGCTCAGGCGACCGGCGCGGCGAAGCTTTCGGAAATTGTGTACAAAGCGGCCAGGGTACCGAGTGAGGCCGATGATGGAGCCGTTGACATTGACGACATACGTGTGCGGACCATAGATTTCCGCGCCAGTCGCAGTGCTGATGTCTGGTGAAGATGTCAAGGACCGGAGGACAAACATCTGCACCCGACGTACCTTCAACGCCCAGCATATACGCGAGTCTGACAATTGGCTCCTCGTCGACGTCCGTGGTGATGTGTGTCATCAAGGCGAGGTTCTTGACAAGACCGCACGCTTCACCTTCGGGCGTGTCACTGGGGCAGAGCATTCCCCATTGACTGGGTTGCAGCGCTCGCGGTCCACTCACCTTCCTCGTCTTCTCGAACTGGGAGCTGATACGCGTCATCATACCCAGTGCGCTGATGAACGAGAGTCGGCTGAGGACGTGAGTGACACCGGCACGTTCCATCTTGAAACGCTTCAACGACCAGTTGCCCGTACTGATCGCGCGCACAAAGCCGGCAGTGATATGGTCGCCCATGAACTGCATCGTGTTGAACGCGTCAAACTCTGATGTTCGCGATGGCTTCTTCAAGACCTTGTCAATGGCGGACTTGAGGTTGGTGTTGAAGGTTTTGAACAAATCTTCAAACAACAGCGCCAACAGTTGTCCGGCACTGGGAGCAGTTGAGCCAAGGACACATACAAGTTCGAACAGAAGTACATACAGTTCGAGTCGCTTGTTTCCGACGTAATCTCGGTCATCTACCATCTTCTCGTCGTCCATGGCCATGAGAACCCTCCGCGTCATCGTCGCGACGAAGATGGCTTTCCCCCGGAAGTCCATGTTGATCACGGGTACGTGCGCGAGGACGATAGTCGCCAGAGCCTCCAGGGCCTCCTCCCATGCCGGTCTCCGCGGTCCGATAACCTTCCTGTTCACCTTGACGCGACTGCCGATGTACTCGAGTGCCTGCTGCCGGGTGAACACGCCGAGCTTCGCAGCCTCCTCGAGGTTGGGGCTGAATGCAGACTTGTAGGCCTCGTTGTTACCCGCAGTTAGGAGGAGGATCTCCTTGTCGGACTGGAAGCCAAGAGCCTTCAGCGCGATCACGATAGGCACGTCTTCGTGTATCGAGTTGTGGCGGAGGTAGATCTTGCCCTTCTTCGTCGCGACGTACGTCTTGGACTTGAGGCCTCCGTGCGTCGAGGACGTGCACGAGGCTTGCACAACTCCCTTTACGGGGTCGACCTCGACGATGATACGGTTCTTGCTCAGCTGCTCCTGGACGAGGATGACCTTCTCCGTCCCCTTCACGACGAAGTACCCTCCGGGATCCAGTGGGCATTCGCTCATGCGCGCGAGCTGCGCCTCCGTGCGACCGCTGAGCACGCACTTGTTGCTCCGGAGCATGATGGGCAGGCGGCCGATGCCCACGTTCGCGCGGCGAACAACGTTCTTGCCGCGGGTGTACTGGATGGTGACGAGGACAGGGGCAGAGTACGTGGTGTCTCGCAAACGGCATTCGTGCGGGGTCACGCTTTTGTCGACGGCGTCGGGGTCGGTACGGTCGGGGAAGCCTACGTGGATGTCGGTGTACTTCAGCCAGAAGCGCGGATCGACATCGGAGGTCACCTTGTTGTTTGCACGGAGGATGTTCTTGATGTCCACGTCGACGAAGTAGTTGAATGAGTCGATGTGCTGCTTCACCAGGCCCTTGACTTTGAGGAAGGCGGGAAGCAGCAGCCATTTATCCTGCAAAGCGTTAGCACCGAAAGTTTGAGCGCGACGGAAATGTGCTCACCTCGACCGCCTTGATTGGGTCTGTCAATCCCAATCCTCGCCATTTTGGGACCTGCAGCTCCCAGTCCGCCTCGTCCTCGGGGTCCATAAGTGAAGGGTGGGTAGGGATGGTCTGAAGCGAGCCGCTCTCCGCGGTAAATCTGACTGCACGTACAAGCGCCCACAGTTAATGGGCGCTCTTTTGACCACCTGGGAATAGCGCTGGCTGGCGAAGCCGCAGAACAGACATGTCTTCCTCATCGTCCTACAGTTCACAAAAAAATGATACAGAAATGCGTATATTAACAGGAGTGTACACTGTCATTCAAGAAAGCAAGATTGCGAGTCTCAACAAAGATAACCATTACATACCGGTCACGTATGAGACTATGAGGAACAGTAGAGTACAAATAATACGCGATAAAAACCTATGCATCCGGTGCATGATCAAATGTTCCCAGGTCTAGCAAGAACAGATTTTTGGATGTGTTCGCCTCGGTCGCCTCGGCCACGTCTGGTCGGCGGAGGTTCACTTTCGCCGCTTGAACACCCTCCCGTCGACTTCCTTGTTGAAGAGATGCCGCTCGACGTACTCGTTTCGCCACACGCCGTCCGGATCGACCTCCTGGAGCACACGGACAAAGTCGTCGAAGCGGGGATACAGCGAGCGAAGCTGCTCGGCACGGAGCGGGTGCGACTTGGCCCAGTGCGGGCGGCCGCCGTGGCGAGCGAGAATAGCCTCGAAGCGTGCGAAGAGCGCGCGGTAGGGAACGTTGAGGCCATATGGTCTGGGAAACGGCGGTGAGCATGCGCCGCGCGGGGCGGGCGTGGGAGGGTACGCACTTGTACTGTATGATGCCGATCCAGGTCGTGCGCTGGCCGAAGCTCGGGCTGAGCCAGATGTCGTCCGCGTCGGAGAAACGTATCTCCAACGGGAAGTGCGGGCGCAGGCCGGCGGGGTCGCGGTGCTCGTGCTCGAGCCAGGCGTGTATCTCGCGAAGGCAGGCCTGCGTATTTTCGTACGGAATCGCCCACTCGGTCGTGAACTGTGGGTACTAGGAAAGGAAGGGCGTCAGCCTTTCCGGGCCGTGGGAGCGCATGCGCGGACACGTGAGACGCACCTTGCAATCCAGGTTGAACACCTTCCAGCTCTCGTCGACCGTCACCGTCGTCGCCCGGTCCAGCCACGCGCTCAGCCGGCAGATCCACGGGTTCACGAACGGCAGGTAGATCCCCACGAAAAACAGGAACTGCACCAGGTGGAACCCGACGAGCGAGTGCCACAGGAAGCTGCCCACGGGATTCCGCGCCTGCGACGCGTCAGACCGGCCGTCACCCAGCCACACGGCGAGCACACGCACCTCATCTGTCCTGTTGGCTGTGCTGACGCGCACGACATCCGCCTGCGGGAACCACCACAGCCGGACGTGTTCAGCGCTGTTCGCGATCGCGTCCACGTCGCGGATGACGTCGCCAAACGGCACGCTCTCCTGCTTCTCCTTCAGGCGGAACGCGGGCCCGACCTCGAGGGTGATGTCGAGCATGAGTCCTGTCGCGCCGAGCCCGCACAGGGACGCCGTGAAGAGCTCGGGGCGTTCCGCGCGGGAACAGCGGACGATGCTGCCGTCGGCGAGAAGGAGGGTGAGTGCGAGGACGTGGGTGGAGATGACCTTGAAGTGCATGCCGGTGCCGTGGGTGGCGGTGGTGACGACGCCGGCAAGGGTCTGGTCGGAGATGCTGCCGAGGTTGATCATGGCGAGGCCATGGCTGGCGAGGGCGGCGTGCAGCGCGCTGAGGGTCACGCCGGCCTGGGCGACGACGTAGCGTTTCTCGCTGTTGACCTGCGGCAGGGGGACGGCGGGTCAGTGCCTGAGATCCCAGGGGCTGCGATCGCGCTGGGCGGAGATTGCCTGGCGCGCGCGCACGGGACGCACCTCGATAATCCGGGCGAGGCGTTCCGTCCTCAGCATGAAGCCCGAGGTGCATGCGAGGTCGCTCGGACTGTGCCCCACGCCGGCCGCGCGGAGTGCGCGGCCCTCGCGCCGCGCAAGCTCGAGCACCTGCGCGCACTGCTCCGGAGTCGCGGGCTCGAAGACGGCGAGCGGGGCGCACTCGTAGCTGAGGCCCCAGTTGATGAATTTGGCTTTCGGCGAAGAGGCGGGTGTCGTGATGGGTTCGAGAAGACGGTAGAGCTCTGGCGTGGTCAGGGTCTTGAGTGCGGGATCGGCCATGGCTCTCGACGGGCAGGTGGAGGACGTGGTGAGGGCAGGTTACGCACCGCGCGCCCCTCTCGGTGCATCGTTTTATAGCGTTTTTGCGGGTGTCTGATGCAGCGCGAGAGCCCCGGTGCAGCAGCCGCGGCGCGATGCGAAAATTCGATCGATTGCTCAGCCAGCCACTGCCTGGCAAGCCCCTGCTCGGGAACACCCGACGAGACGGAAGCATCGCAGGGGAGACCGCAAGGCGATCTCCGCCACAGCGCTCTAAACCACGCCAGTCGCAGTCGGCCGCCACACATGTTCTCCCCCGGCGCACACAGAGTCCGAGAATCAGCCCGGTGCGAAATTCCATCTATTCTCCTGAAAGCTCGCCCCGGCAGGATGCGAACGCCCGGCCTGCCTCTCCCTGCTGCGTGCCAGACCACGGCGCGGCCCATCGTCCCTCCTGTCCTCCGGCCGCGTGCCGTGCGTAATGGCCAGGCGGATGAATAAGTGTAACCATAGCATCATAGCGCATCATCCGGCCGGCCATGTGGTGCACCAGCACGCAACCCTCTTCCCGCCCGACGACGTCTATCGATAACCCAAACTGGCGCGGCCTCGTCCGGCGCGCTGAGACGCGCAATCGTGACGACTGCGGCCTGCGCCTCCGTCTGCGTCCCTTCCGACGGGGCAGTGCGACGCTAGACGGGCTCCTAGGAAGCCCTCCCTGCCGACCAGACCATGGCGTGGGCCGACATCGCGCCGGCCTTCGTCTCCGCTGGCACCATCCATTCAGCGGCGGCCGCTCGAGCTGTCAGCCTAGTGCACCGCCAAGTGCGGCCGTCATGGCTATTCCACAACCTTGCTAACTGCCCTCGCCGCGCTGGCCGGGTGCAGTGGCGTCCCGTTCCATGCAGCCAATGGCACCCTGCCGGAATACCCGGAATGCAAACAAGGCATATCATATTGTCGTATACAGCCCGATGAGAGCTCAGATGAAGCGGACATGTCGGAAAGATCACTGTCGGAAAGACGATTGTCGAGAACACCGAGTACAAGGCAAACAGCGGCAACCAAAGCAGGCCTTTCCCACCCAAAACAAGAATGAAAGAGCACGGACGCGGTCCGCGGCCGCGTCAGGCACGCTCAGACCCGGAAATCGAACACAACGTGGCCCCAGTCCTGGCCGTTTTGGATCAGGATCCCGCGCACCTCGGCGCTGTCCAGCTCCAAGCCGAGTTCGAACTCTACGCGTGCGGTCAGCACCCGCGCCACGACACGCAAAGAGAGCCACGGCCGTACCGGTGTAGAACCCGCTCGCGCTGGGCTGCTGGGCGTTCTGCTGGAAGCTCGGAAGCACGCTCAGGTCGACGGTCCAGTCGCACAGCTTCTCCGTCTCGCCCTGGATCATGAGACATCGAAGAACCCGTTAGCACTCCGAGGTCGTCGAGCCGCCCGGGCACGTACCTCGTCAGTGTAGCGCATGATCGTATCGCTATCCGCGGTGTACAGCGTGGCAACGAACATGCGGTCTGTCAGCGATGCGCCGCCAGGGCAGAACAAGTCAGGGATCACGATCGGAATTACGGCTTCGTGGCACCGCTGCGATCGAGGACATAACGCACGCACCCTGACTGTTCTGCGAGAATTTGCTTGACATCGGAGATACGTCAGCGGGCGTCCCAGCCGCAGGCCCCTGCAGGCCGCGCTGTGTATGGAAGTGCTTACCAAAACTTGTGCTTCACGCGCTGTCTGCCCGGGCATCAAAACCGCAGTCAGGCCAGATAGGGCGGAAACGCTCACCCCTTCCTGAGAATCGCACCCTTTACAACGAGGAACTGCAGCCTGTGATACGCCGCGACATGAGTCGAGCTAAGGATGAGACTAGACTGTTCTCGTACCGATTTTCACATATGTCTACCCCCGCGTCGTTCGTGCGGATATACGCAGGCCTTTTCAGGTGGTCTTCTGGCTCAGCTGGCAGTTTCACCTACAGCGGCGTCGGCGGCGCACGTCAGCTTACGAGACAAGGGGCGAGGCATAGCGAGACGCCAGAAAATTCGGGGGACTCGATGGACAGCACCAGGAACGGCACGGCATCGCGACGGCAGCGGAAGGAAACCAGGCAACTGCGCAATTGTACGTACCTTCATCATATATGAATGTGGCGAGATCACGCTGGACACAAGCGGGCGGCGAGCTAGCCCATACTGTGCCGCGCCGCGCAGGGTGGCGGTGTCACAGTCCGGTGGCCGCGAGATGGTATTGATACGCGCGCCAAATCGTTCCTATGGTCTTAGGTCAGTATTGGTTATTGTGGGGTATCGTCTGGTGCGTACCTTGACCTTTGCGTACAAGTATTGGCTTCCTGATGAGAAATAGCATGTCAGAGATGCGGTTGTCATAGGAAAGCGCAGCGTCCTAGGATGCAGAGCGCAAATCGGACAACGTAGCAAGTAGTGCTACTTACCGCTGAATCCACCGACGAGAAGCAGCGCATGGAGGGGCTGGTCGATCTTCTTCGTCTGCTCCTCGATCAGGTCCAGGACCTGGGACAGAGCCAAGTCGGCAAGCGCATGACGAATCGAGATTGGCCGGGCGAGATCCACCAGTCCGGGGACGGCGTCATCGCGTCGAGATTGGTGTCCCGAGATGCAGAGCGACGAGATGAAGATCCAGCACAGGGACAGCACAGGAACAATTCATTCGAGGTCCGCGCACATTCGGGGTTGGATTGTGTCGTGCGTCGTGAGATCGTGACGGCGTCGAGATCCCGGCGGAGGGATCGAGATGGCGTTCGTAGTGCACAGCAAAGCGTGCCGCGATTCCGTAAGGTGGATGTGTGCGAATTTGAGTCGTAATAGGATACAGATGAAGCCAGAAGATGGTTAGCGCTTTGCCAAGGCCCAGAGAATATTCGAAACATACCTGCTGGACAACGGGATCGAACACCTCCCGCCGAAGGAGAACGCCGGGTATAGCGAGGTCGCCATGTACTAGGCCGACAGATGGGTCGTGAGGGTCTTCAGGGTTGAAGCACGTGAAGTAGAACATCTTGTCTGTGGAAGGAATAGCACGAAACTTAGCGGTCATTATTTACCCGTCCGGGCCACCGCACTCACCGTCATCCTCGTCTCCGTTGTACGCCATCTTCGTCGTCTCGGAGAACGTGTGCATGAAATACGCCAGTGACGCGGCTGCAAGTGCGCAGCGTCAGTACAGCTGTCTCCCGTTCGGCACCGGAGGAAGCTCACCGTCGAGATGCGCCGGGTGATTCTCGAGCAGGGTGCGCACGAGCTCGCGGAAGCGGAGGTCGAGGAAGAGCGAGCCGCAGTTCGCGCCCGAGCGTGCACACATCTCCGCGATCTCAAGACTCGAGAGGAGCCCGATGACCTTGTATACGGCGAGATCCTGGCGCAGGACGTGGTCAGCATGCCGCTCGGCGGGGCCCGACTCCGCAATTCGCGCCCGAAGAGGCTAGAAAGGATACGCACGACTGTACCACCACCGGCGTCGCAGATCATGAAGTGCTGGCTCGGCCGCAGCTTGTGCAGGTCCGTAAGACTAGCGCAGTGCACCGCGGCGGCCTCGGGCTCGCTGGTTGCCGTCAGTACGCACTAGCAGGGTAGTACAAATAGGCAACTCACGTAATGATCCTGAGGCGGTCGCGCCAGTTCGTGTCTCCGGCACGGGAGGAATGGACGAGACCCGCGTGAATCGCGGCGTCGCGCATCATCTGGCAGCCGCGCGCGTCCCAGGCAGCAGGAACTGTAAGCCAAACATCCGCCGCGTCTATGCGGAAGTTAAGTGCGCCGAAGGCTGGTGTGAGATCGCAGCAGCTCACCAAGATCCGCCACAACACCGATTTCGCGAGTGATCTGCTGCTTTGCGTATTCCCAAAGGCATAAAAGGAAGTCAATAATAAGGTCCAAAGCTTGTTTGCCAGGCTAAACAACGCGTGAGCGTGCTGCTATGCCAGGATGAAGAGGACTACCGCACAGGGAGAGCAGGCAGACGCGGGTCGACAGCGCCTTCATCACGCAGGGCATGTGGTTCTAGGAATAGTTTGAACCTGTAGTCAAGGTGAGCCTATATGCATTAGATCGCAGTACTTCGAACGTGGAGACGTACCATTCACACTTTGTAGCACCTGGTTGCGGGCTGGCTTGCTTCGCCTGCAGCCCCCAAGCAGCGACCTGTCCATGCTCGTCATACAGAAGGCACGTTGGGATCTTCCTGAACGTTTCGAAGGAGCCTGGCCAGTTCAGGATCTGCTGGACCTTGCCGTTTGCAATACGCGACGATCCGTATGCCTACGGTTCTGGGCGTCAGCTGCAGGCAGATGTATACAAGTGGAGCAGCACGCACCACGCCAGAGAATGTGGTACCTTCACCGCCTACATGAGTAATTTCCTATGCCACGAGGCTTGGGCACGCACCAAAATCAATGGCGACGGACAGCTTCCCTTCGTCGGCAGGTGGGGGCGAGAACGCTTGCTGCATCGGAGGAGAGGCAGTCCGCCGTCCGGATACCGTCATTCCGTTGCTTCCTCCAGCGTAGACCGCAGCGGGGTGAGCGAGCATCGACATATGGCCATTTGAGAACGGGCTCGCGCTGTGCGGCGGGGGCGACGGGGAGTTGGTAGGAGAGAACCCCGGCGAGCCGTACTGGCCAAACTGCTGGCTGAACGCCTGCATGGCGTTTGCCTGGTCAAAGTGCAGCACGGGCGACGGCGTCGCGAGGCTCGGGGTACCGAGGGTCTTCTCCTGCCATTCGAGGACGCTCTGCGCGCTGGGCTGCTGGTTGACGGGCCCGCCTGCGGTGAACGGGTGGACTCTGTTGCCTTCCTCCGGAACTGGCTTCTCGATGGGGTCGCCGCAACAGCCCATTGATGTAGATAGCGTGGAATGTCGGGGTCGTGGTGGTGCGAGGGCAAGCTGGGCTCCGTGTGTTGGTCCAGACAGCGAGGACACGGCTGTCAATGTTGCTCTGACCAAGGTTCCTTGGTTGGCGGCATCGTGAACACTGCCAAAGGCGTCTAGGGCGGCGGTGCCTCGCACAGGGCTCCCGCATCACGGCACCATTCCCATTCAGGCGTGATCCATCACCGCAGGTCAATCAGGCCTCGCCTATGTACAGGATGTACTTGGAGGAGAACAGCAAGTGGGCTGCCAGTGCGGGCCCACCGGGTCAAGGGTGTATTCAAGGCTGTGGTGAAGGTCAAGGGGACTGAGTCCAAACGAGAAGTGGTCAGATGCGTGTCGGACGTGGAAGAAGAGGGGACAGCGTGAATGCTGATGGTGCGGTATTCGTTCGAGCACTGGTTCATCGCGCTGTGAAAGAATCGACTGGAAATGCCCCGGAGACGGAAGCCTCCTCGACGTCGGCCTGCGAGAGACGAAGACGCGACGGCGGCACACGCGACGCGACATGGCTGGCGCTTGAGGTAGCTTACATAAGCTTCCCTAGCGCCGCACAGGTAGGTGGGCCTCATGCATTGCAGAGTAGAATTGTCCAGCTTGCACGCTTTAGCATGTACGCTATGAATACAAACGGTCATAAGACGCGAGAAATACGGAACATCTCGAGTCGCGTCTTGAAAATCAGGCAAAGCCAGCGATAGGCGAAAAGCTCGCACCGACCCGCGTTTCTGCCGCTGACAGGAAGGGGTGGTAGTGAGGCCATTGTGTCAAAAACGAACTAACCTTCGCCACCGTCCACGCGCTCGCACACGCCACACCTGATGCCCTGTGCCCATCTGCTATGTTGTCTCCGCAAGATGCCAGCACTTTGAATCACCGATAGCTGCGAGCCCGCGCCTCCGCGGGCATCTCTCCAGCGAAGGTTCGTGCGATTCCAGAGTCGGGTTGTGCCCACGACGGCTGCGCAAAGCACCGGGCCAGGTGGCAGCACACCGTGAATGTCGGGGCCAGTCGCAGGTCCCATCAGGACCCATGACAATTGGGGGAGAGGCCTGAGGAAAATCCGTACCTATTTGACCCTTTTGGACCCCCAGGATTGAGGACAATCCGTACCTAGAACCATGGTTTGGGCTGTGGAGGCCTGAGGAATGTCCGTACCCGCGTGAGCGGCCGCTCCGGAGGCCTGAGGGTCGTCCGTACCGGCGATTTTGGGCATAAGTCTGCGCGGCTTCGATGACTTCTCTGGACCTCTTCCGGCAATTTTGCACACGGAAACTGATGATTTGACATGCGACCCTTGTCCGATTTGGCACTTAAACGGCAAGATCATCTATGTTTGGGCTACTCTACGACGACTTCGAATATCGCTGGCACGTAGCCCATAGGTAATCTTCGCATTTGGTGCGTCGGTATTTGTGGCACTCCTCAGACCTTGTGAGCTACGCCTGAAAATATTCGTTGCCTACTGCAGGACGCAGCCGAAGAGACGGCGCTGTGTAGCTCATGTGCGCCGAAACCTGTTGAACTTGCAGTATCAAGATTTTGAAGCATCCTGCTTCACAGGCAGTGAATAAACTAGGGCCTACTGTTAGGGTCAAGAGACACGGACGCTGACCTGGCTCGAGATATCCTCTTGCACGCGGCCCACCTCGAAAGCGCTGCGAGGGCAGCAACTTGTAGCGACGAAAACACTTGTCAGACACTCGCGCAATGCTGACACGGCATCGGAGAACGTACGTAATGCGCTAATATGTTGCAAACATAACAGAAATAGCAGCCTAAACGCGGGGAAGGCCTGATCTACGTCCGTACCCAAACCCGGCCGTCAGGCCGGGGCCGGAGGAAAATCCGTACCTTTTGGGTCCCAGAGGCCAAAATTTTGTCCGTACCTAATCGACGACTCCGGCAAAAGTTGTCATCAAGCCTCCCCCCCAATTGTCACGGGTCCTGTCCCATCGCACATCATGCATCATGCACGCGGGCCTGTACCTCGCCGAACCATGACAGAACCTTGCATTTTGGGTGCTCGGGCTCGGTACGATTGAATCGCATGCCGTCGGCCCCGGTGCACAAGACCGACGCAGATCGTGTTAGAAAGCACAGCGCACCGTCGTTCAGTTTGGACAGGGGCAAGCAAAGCGTGGGCCGCTGAAGGTATGTCGCAAGCGCCATGACTGCACAGGCATCCGCTTCGGGGCAGGCTTCTCGACCTAGAGCATGCTGAGCGTTGCATCCCAACGGTGCCTGCCGAACGTGATTGTATTTGCACGTATCCTCAGGGACCAGGGGTCGTAACGCGAAGCTGTACTCACGGACCGTTCATGAGGGCGGCACCGTGGCCGTCCACGGTCTAAACTGGACTGCTGCCGACGTATTTGTAGCGTGAGACGCAGCGCAGCGGCTACAATGGCCGACGATGGCTCATCATGTCTATGTTCAGATCGTGCGATGAGACAATGCGGCAATGGGCGAGAGAGACGTGAAGATATCCATCCATCTGGGTTGCGGGCACGTGCTGCCGGTTCTCTATTGCGTGGTTCTTCTCCCGCGAAGCTCGCCTCTCGAAAGTGAGTCGCGGAAGGAAGGGGTCCACCTGGAAAGTACCGGACGACAAGACGTCACGGGCCGCGCAGCCCACGATCGCGGGGGACGGCATCGAGGGCGTACATACTTGCAGGACGGTGTCATTGAGTTCGAGTTCCCAGGGGCGCGTGCAACGGCTTGCATCAGGGGTGGTCAGGATTGACGTCCGGTGGTCGGAGGAAGGGAGGCGAAAGCGTGCAGGCGTACAGCCCCGGCTATGGGATGTTATCATGCACAATCGTGGCTGGTGGGACGTCAGCACGGGCTGCTCGGGAAGGATGCGGCAAGGACGCACGGCTGCTTGCGGTATGAGCACTACCAGATGCCGAAGAACACCTTCCACCACGGCCGCGCGATTCCCTGCGCGCTCTTCTCGTAGCCCTCGCCGAGGCGCGCGTAGTACTGGGGCATCGACGCCGGCTTCATGGTCTTGTCCGAAAGGGGGTACTGGGCGCAATGTACAGTCAGCAAGGCTGCATCTATACGAGAACGAACGCGTGAACGCGGAAAACAGCATACCTTTCGCGCACTCTCGTTCTCAAGCAACGAACGCGCGGCACGGACGGCGTGCGGAGTAAGCTGGGGGTGGTCGGCAAGCGACTTGAGGAAGGTGCCGAGCTGGAGGTGTGGACGGAAGGGGTCCACGGGCCACTGGGAGGCGATGCGGTGCAGCTGCTGGGACAGTTTTGGGGACGCCATGCTGGTTCGGACGCAAGACGCGCCCGCCTCGGAAAGGCAAACGGAGGCTTTAGATCCTAACATGCACAAATAAGGGCGCATCACGGCGGGGCTAACAGGCGCGGAAAATCGAGATCCCAACTCGAGATTTTACCAAGCGCCCATTGCTCCAGAGCGAACGGCTTCACGTCCCGCCTGCCTCGCTTCCTCGTCTTTGTCACTTCCACGACACCTCCGACCCGCGACGCGAGAAATGGGAAAGAAGGCAACCAAGGCGACGCGCAAGTTTGCCGCGAGCGGACAGCTCAAGAAGCAAATTCAGCAGCGCCGTAAGGTCCAAGACTTCAAGCGCAAGGCCGAGCGCCGTAAGACGGGCAGCAGGAAGGGCAAGGAGCGCGAGGGCGCTGCACCTGCCGGTGATGAGAAGGAAGGTGATGATGAAGAGGTCGATGAGGCTAGCGGAAAGTAGGTCGCGTGCTCCTGAGCCCGTGATTTGTATACTAATGTGCTCCGCAGGTTCAAGGGAATGAGCGTGGATGACTTCCTCGGAGGCAGCTTCATGGAGGGTGATGACGATGACGAGGTATGTCATATTGCGCCTTGGATCTTGCCAATGCTGACCGCCCTACCTTAGGAAATGGCCGACGCCGCAGACAGCGACGAAGAGGACGAGGACGAAGACAAAGACGGCATAGACGACGACGAGTCCTTTGCTTCCATCGACGACCTCGATGGTGCGCCGTTGTATTGCTCTCTAATTGAACTTTTGCTCATCTTCCGCCGTTTGCAGACGACGAAGGTGCCGCTCACTTGCAGGAGCTCAGCAAGCTCGCAGAGAAAGACCCCGAGTTCTTCAAGTACCTGCAGGAGAATGACAAGGAGCTGCTCGACTTCGACCCGAGTGCCATGCAAGCAGACGACGAGGAGGATGAAGATGGTGCCGAGGAGGATGAGGACGAGGAGATGGTCAGTGTGCCAACGCTCACAAAGAATATCCTGCAGAAGTGGCAGAAGGCTATCCTCGAGGTACGTTTTGCTGGTACTTCGCAGACGAAGGCTTGGACACTGACTAGGATGTAGCAACGGTCATTACGCGCTCTCAGGAAGCTGCTCATTGCGTTCCGGTCAGCGGTCCATATGAACGAAGAGGACCAGGTGGTCGCTTGGTCCATCGACGACTCTGCAGTTTACAACAAACTTATCACTACCGCGTTCAAGTACACGCCAGTCATTCTCGCGCACCACTGCCCCTACAAGACCCTTCCCGAAGGCAGATTGTATGCGCTCAAACATCTCATCTGTGCCCCCTTCCTGACGTTATGTTCACAGCAAGGGACCTACGCAGAATCACAAGTGGAAGACGTTGCAGAAGCTTATTCTGTCGTATTTCCACAATGTGATGCACCTTCTGTCCCAGCTCACGGACGATGATATTCTCGTGATGGCTCTCGAGGAGACAGCGAAGCTCGTTCCGTACGTGACGAGCAGCCGCAAGGCTGTCAAGGTGTATTTGAAGGTACGCTGTTCTTCCATGCTCCCGAACACTCCGCTTACTGACGTGACTCAGACATGTCTCGAGCTGTGGTCAACCGCCGAAGACAAGGTTCGAATTGCAGCATTCTTGTCCGTCCGAAAGCTTGCGTCGTCGACAGACACATCGCTGCTTGACATAGCCTTGAAGGTTTGTCCTCGTCTCATCTCTTTGCATCCACCCCCATTGACTATATGCGCATAGAACACCTACCTGACCCTCGTTCGTGCCTGCAAACAAACCAGCGCACATACCCTGCCGTCAATTAACTTGATGAAGAACTCGGCTTCCGAGCTCTACACTATCGACCATGCGACTTCATATCCTCACGCTTTCGGCTACATCCGCCAACTTGCGATTCTTCTCCGCAACAGCATGAAGCAGATGACCAAGGAGTCGTACAAGCAGGTGTACAACTGGCAGTACGTCCACTGCGTCGACTTCTGGGCGATCGTCCTCGCGCGGGCATGCGACCGTCAGAAGGAGCTGGAGCGTGGAGCTGAGAGCGAGCTGCGGCCGTTGATCTACCCCTTGGTCCAGGTGTCTCAGGGTGCCATCAAGTAGGTCGGCTCAATACCTCGATACTCATATACTCATCAACTTCTGCAAGGCTCATTCCCAACGCACGGTCCTACCCCTACCACCTCCACCTCTCCCGTTCGCTCCTCCACCTCTCTCAGCACACGCACACGTACATTCCGCTCGCGCCGACGCTCATCCCCATGGTCGTCGCGCCTCTGACCGGTTCGTTCGGCAAGGGCGGCTCGCTGCGCCCGCTGGACCTCGAGACGACGCTGCGCGCGCCGCAGCAGTACTTGCGCACGCGCGTGTACGGTGAGGGCGTCGTTGACGAGGCGTGCTTCGTGCTCGCAGAGTATCTCGCGAGCGCGCCCGTGCATGCGAGCGTCGCGTTCCCCGAGATCACCGTGCCCATACTCGCCGCGCTGCGGCACGCGGTCAAGGCCGCGCACAAGCCCGCGAAGGGTGCGAAGGGCAAAGGCCGGGGCAAGGAGGCGGGCACCGTCAAGACGCTTGTCGACCGCGTCGAGGAGAGCGCGCGCTGGGTGGAGGAGCGGCGTCGCGGCGTCGCGTTCGCGCCTGGCAAGCTCGACGAGGTTCACCGCTGGGAGAGCAGCGTCAAGGTCGAGGAGACGCCGCTTGGCAAGTTCGTGCGCGTGCAGCGGAAAGCGCGCGAGAAGAGGCGAAAGCTCATGGAGAAGGTGCGTGCTGGTGTTAACCCCGATGACAGCGTCAGCTGACCATCGTCTCTAGGCCCGGGATGGCGAGGGAGAGGTCCTCGACGAGGACTGATAGCCTCAGAAAAGACCACCTTTGGTCAAACTCGCTGGTGCATTCTGGATGCACCTGTCATATCTCGCACGCATATTTATCACATATTGCACACTGCTGTCACCTCAATGCTACATCTTATTACCTGAGTCCACCCAGACATTGTACACAACAATGCTGTCTGACAGCACAAAAATATTTCCTCGGCGTTCTGGAGGGCCTGCGACCAGAACAAATGGGTCTGTAGCCCTGCGCGCAATGTTGACCAGTATAATACGCCTTTCCACGACAGCGTGAAGTTTCTTGGTTTAGTGGTCGACATTCGCCAGGTCGACTCAGGACGCGCCTACATCACTCACAACACCTTTCACCTCGAACCCTCGAATATATAGGGCTTCATGCAATATTCAGAAGCGCAACGGTTGCTTCGTGAAGGCTTTCGTGAGTTCGACGGATAGAGATACACAGGAGAGCAACAGTTGTGAAACGAGCAGGCCATAGGCTGGGTGGTCGAGGAGCTAGAGAGGGCTCTATCTTTCACGGCTCAGTGGTCTAGTAGTATGATTCCTGCTTCGGGTGCTTTCAAACCCAGCTTCAGTCGGAGCTTGAAACTGCAGGAGGTCCCGGGTTCAATTCCCGGCTGAGCCCTTTCTTTTACCTTTTGTTCCTCGGCTCACTGTGTACAGTAAGTCTTGCGTAGGCTCGTGAGCCAGCCTTTTAATTTTTGGAAGAGACGATTCCGTCGCTCGTATACATGTGGGGGGCCCAGTAGGGAGTGCCCTCGGAGTTTAAATCTGTTTGGCAGGGGAAGGCAACACTGCGGGACCAGTGCGGGTAGTGACGAAACTCATGCTCACTCTGAAAATCGCAAATAAATCGGAGAGCATTGTGGTGCAATCATTGGTTCCGTCCAGAGTATTTTCATGACCACTGAGCAAGATGTGAGTAATAGGCGGCGGGGTCAGGTCCCCCCTTACGTCCTGGCCTCAGTCCTGCGCGGTGCGAATGTGATAACTTGTCATACACTCCGTCTGTGTGGGTGATTTACCCTGGGGCCTGTCTCCTGGTGCTAGAGATCTGCCCCACAAACTGACCCGGTGAATGCCCGGGTCAATCAGGTATCCATATTGTAGTAAGCTCGGCTTTCGCAAAATTCTGGAACATGGGGATCATTCAACCTTGGTGGAGAATGAGGTCAAGAGATCGAGTTTGCCCCGAGGATCTATGTTACACTTGTTTCGTCCCGCTCTGGTAAACACTAAAAGAGCCCTTCCTGAGGATCTTCGCTCATGCGGGACAAGACATCGTAATGTCCAGGCCTACGCAGAACATCGGTCAGACGTGCTCCATCCTCCCTCTGAAATCAAGGACACACCTGTACAGCAGCGTCACCGGCTCGAGCTGTTCGCCCTCGCCATTCTCAAAGTTGACGAAGTTGACCGGGCTCGTGTTCGCGTCGCTCGCGCCTTTGCCGTGCTCGTGTCCGTCAAGGTACGCGACGCGCACGTTGACCTTGAGCGCCGTCGTCAGCGCGGTGATCTGGACGTGGTCTGCGGCACAGTCAGCGGGCGGGGGCGCACACAGGCAGGATGTGCGCACCGGCCTCCTTGCCCATGCACTCGACGAAGTGGTTGCAGAAGTCGGCGGGGTCCATCGGCTCCTCGGCGTACGGCACGTCGGGATTGTACAGGTACGGCGCGTAGCTGAACGGGTCCGCCTTGATCTGCGCGGACGTCACGTAGCGCATGTACATCATGATCGAGTTCGAGACTAGCGTGCGTCAGCCAGAAATCCATGTCGCGCAGCTAGAGTACGTACTCGGAATGTCGTTGAAGGCATCGAGGAGCCCGCGCTGTGTCAGCTTCGGCGCGTCGGGCTGCGCGTTGACGATGCGCTTCAACGTGTGCACGAGGGTGTCGTAGAAGTCCTCGTACACCAGTGCCTCGTAGCCGACATTCTGCAGCAGCTCAACGCTGCGCTGCAACGCGTCAAGTGTATCCTGGACCAGAGTTTCGCGGAAAGGCTCTGGGGCCTTCAACAGCCGTTCAATGTACGCGAACGCGAACGCTGCGAATGTTTCAACGATCCGCGCAGAAGCATAACGGATTAGACGTACCGCGATAGAAGCAGTCGCCTGTGATCAGAGTAAGACAGCGTCAGCCATGCCCGGAATACTTCGAGCACTGAAAGAGGTTACCATCTCCTCGTGTCCGGCGAACGCCAAGGTATCCTTCCTTCTCGAGCCAATTAATCTGCTTGACAAAGGTCTGGTTTCCGCGAATATACTCCTCCCGCAGGTCTGAGAGCTTGGCCAGCAGGCCCATTAGCGGGATGTCTGGTGACTGCTCAGCGTCCTGCATTGCAGCCTGATGCGGGTCAATATGCATGTCAGTCATCTCGTCGGCTTCGAACTCAGTTAGTTGAACGGCACCTGGTTCATTTCGAACAGCTCAGTGGGAGGCAGAGTCGATAGCTCTGTAAAGGAATGTCAGCGGCCAGAGATCATGTTTCCTCACCAACGCACACATACCGGAATCCGGGGCAACGATGCTATATCCTGGAAGCTCTGCGAGATCCCTCGTGAGCCTCCCGAGTACGCGGCCTTCGCAGCTGCTCACCATCCTTCTGTGGCGCGCGCGGAGGCGCATCGCCGACGTCGGGCAGGTCTCCAGCTTTCATCTTGGCTGCAACACGCGTGGTCAGGGCCCTTCCAACGTCTCTCTGACACATGCGCAACCCGTGTACTTACGCGGTGGTGGTGGTGGCGGCACAGAATCGTGTGTGTCCATCGTCGAGGGTGTGACGTCTTGGGCCTTCTCGGGGAGATCGTTCTGCATGTTTCGCTCGATCAGGCATCCGCTGCTCGGCGTCGCGGAGAGATCACCTTCGCGTTCGACGGCCTCTACACTCGCAAGCTCGATGCCGGAAAGCAGAGAGCGGATTGCAGAGGGTGTTCGGACGATCGCTATCTATTATGCCCTGCCTCGTGTTGTTCCTGCATGCTGTGCCATTGACTAGGACAGAACAAAGCACGGAGACGAGTGTTCGCATGTTGCGGATGCACGAGCGTCTGAGCGGTTATGGCGTACCCCACGGAGCTGAGTCACAAGGCACTATAGCCAAGTGGTTACGGCGGTTGATTCGAATTCGTTCGATTATCACCTCCTCTTTGAGGGCGCAGGTTCGAATCCTGCTGGTGTCGATTTTTGTTGATCTCCTCTGCACCTTCACTTTTTTCTTCTTACCTCGCCTTCTCAACTGTGTACACCATTGCAAATATTTATGTGCTCGCAACGATGTTCGTAAAGTGATGCAGTGCCATCAATGCTCCCGTGCGGGGAGAAAGTCACACTCGCAGCCAGCACGCAGGAACAACCGCCCCAGACTCCGCGATCCATACGTGGGCTATATAGCTCTCATTCACAGTAAAGTACACAAAATTAATCAATTAGTGCGGCTCCGATCTATACGTCCTGTCTCTGTGCGCGAACCTCACGCGGGGGGTGCCTCGGGCGCGTCGTGGGGGCCATTGTTCTTGTAGACGTAGGCGTCCTCTGTGGGCGGGTTGGCCTTGAAGAGCCGTCCGAGGCGTTCGTCTGTGGGCACCGAGTGTCAGCCACAAGGACATAGAGTGAGAGGGGGGCAGGGATCTCACAGATGGGATCCGAGTCGATGTGCTCGAAGTGCTTGAGTTCCCACTTGGAGCCAGCTGCGAGCTCGTCCTTCCGCCTCTGCCGCTGCTCGTTCTGCGATGCCATTAGCACAGAGCACGCCACGCTCGGTAGACGGAGCAACGCACCTCGATCTTGCTCTTCTCCCGGCTCGCCGCCTCAAAGTCGCCCTCGCGGATGCCCTTCGCGACGTAGCGCCAGAGCTTGCGGCTTTCCCACTCGCTCATTTCATCGACCGAGGCGACAGTCACCTCCTCCTTGGGACCCTGGACATCGTGGAAGACGCCGCCCGTCTGAAGGTCCTTGCTCGTCGTGTGCCAGAGGCCCTCGAACGTCTTGTGTGCGTTGTTCGAGCCGGGCGGGCTGAGCACGGCCTTGAACTGATGCGACTTGCCGCCGAAGTAGCCCTTGCCCTTGTACTCGATCTGTGGTGCGATGTTCAGCTCAGTGGACTTTGAACACCGTGCGACAGATGACTCACAGAGGACAGCCAGCCTGTGGAGCTCTGGATGTACGAACTCTCGGTAAGCTCGATATACGGCGACCCGTACCAAAGACCGTCGATGCGCAGGCGGGGAAGGGTGATGAGGAATTCTTCCTTGGCTCCACCGGGAAGATCGACGGTCAAAATGGCATGGCCGATCTGCTTCACGATGATGCTACCGCCTGAACGCGTGTACGTATTATTAGCTAAGTTCGTTGCACGTCCCAAGGAGCCACATACCAGAGAAGCTCGTTTTCTGCGCACTGTGACCTTGGAGCGCGAGACCCTTGCTAGCGTTGCTGATGTAGTACGCCGTGATGGGCGGGTGGTGGGAGACCTGCTCCACGACAAGGTCCGTCTTCCCGCGGCCGTTGATATCAGGCCAGTAGCCGTAGAAGAGCCTAAAGCGTCGCCGTCAGCGAGTGTGCACAGCGGGGCGTCCGAGCGCACCCACTCTCCAAGAACGGGGTTCAGCGGCCTGTCATGACGCAACACATGGTCAGCGGGCCCACTTCGGTAATGAATGATGCTCGTACGCACTTCTTCTCCGAGCCGAGCTTCTCGTTTCGCGACGTGTACTGGCCCTTGAGCGTGCTCTGCGAGGGGCCGTCAGCGGGCGAAGGCAGCGGGGCACACGCGGAGACGCACGATGAACCACCTGAGGACGGCAATCGATCGGTCTTCGTCGGTCTGCGCATCGGCAATGGCAGCGAAGAGCTCCGGGCGCTCGCACCAGTATGCTATTCAGGAGAATAGCTGTGAGACTTTGTCCGACGCGCATACATCGGCCAAGAGCCGCACCTGGGAACTCGGTGAGCGAGATGGGCGAGAGGATGAATGGCGGCGCGGTCAGCGATGAGAGATCGCCAGACACGGACGCGATTCTGTGTGATACAGGGGTGAACAAACGTTGGGCAAGGTTGGCCTCGGAGAGACGCAGTGGGAGATACGCACGACTTCAAGAACGAGGCCCAGCTGCTCTTCTGGGCGGCGGGGACGGCCTTTGTGGTTTTGGCACGGCGGGTCATCGTTGCAGGGCGATGGTGGGAGAGGATGCCGTCAATTTCCGCGGACCAGCGTGCAGAGTAAGTTGAGCACACACCTCGCCAACTTCGGTAGGGGTGTCTGACATGATGTCTGGGCGCAGTAGGGTGGGGTAAGTCGGTATGCGGGCGTAGGGAGGGTTGGGATTATGTGGAGTTGAACGAGAGTCTAGTGCGAGGCGGAGAGGTAATCCGAGCTATATATGCTATGTGAGGGGTCGCCGACGGTGCAGAGGAGGGCGTGCGCGCGGGACGACAAAGCGAGGTGGGAGAGAGCAAGAGCCAGCACGAGCCAGCACCGCAACGGCGCGCGCGGGCGTCTGTGCACGATCATGACGACAACAAGCAACAAGTCCGAAACGAGACCCGAAACCGGGCTCTTGACTGCCCACCCTCCCTGTGCCACGCACACATCCCCGACGCTCCTCACCGCCACACCGCAGCAGCCCCCGCAGCACGCAGCACGCCCTCGCCGAGTATTTAATCTGCGATGTCAGGTTCGCCGAATAAGCCCCCGTCCTCCTGCCTCGTACAGCAACAAGACGTCTCCGGGAGGCGAGCGACTGTATTGCCCCATGTCCTGCCTCGACACCGCGCTTTGTCATGAGCTTCTGCATCTCTATCACCGCCGACGCTTCCACGGGCGTGCCTGATTTGTGCCCCATCCGAGGGCGTTTGTGAACAACGCCACTTTGCCGCTCGCGCCGCTGATAGTGTCGCTGTGACTGTCCTGGTACTGGTGACAAGCGGACGGCGTGTGTACCGCCAGCAAAGCAGGCGCTGCTCAGCTAATGTGGTGTAGTATGCTCATGGCGAGGCAAGGTGCGGTTACAGACTGCACCGAAGGAGCAGCACTGCAGCGGCGGTCTCGCGTGGCGCCACACTCTTTCCTACTACGGCGCACCCCATGGCCAGCACCGCACGAGTACTATCTCCCTGTCTTGATGACTCCCCACCCTGAACGTCTGTATTAATGCCGATGCGCGGGCTCTGTTGTTTGCACATTTGCCTTGATCTTGCGCTGCGATCGTGTTCAAACGACCGATCCTCGGCGTGAAGACGAGTGCAAGCTGCAAGGCCGTACTCTCCCGCAGCAGCGCGGTCACCGTGGAGCTGCGCATACTGCGGCAGGCGCCACACAGAGCAAACGCCGACTTCAAAGCACGGCACAGCCGTGCACGTCCTCGCCGAATATAAAAGAAATAAATATTAGGAGGAGGAGAATTCCGTCGTGGTCATCGTCTAGTATTACAGGGTATGCTCGGCCAGAGAGGGGAGCGCCTCCGGGGAGCACCAAGGTAAGTACTAATACTTGAGTGGACAGGGCAGATGACGAGGGGGCATGACGAGGGGAGGCTACACACACGAAGAAGAGGAGGTCCAACACGGCTTTCAGTACAGCTGATCGATTACCCCGAGGCAGAGAGACAGTGGAGAAGGATACGGACGCCGGCGGTCGTGTAGAGGTGGCGCGCGGACGGCGAGTGGATTACTCATCGTCGTCCTCGTCGCCGTCGCCGCTGCCGCTGTCGCGCGTCTTGTTCTGCAGGCCCGAAGTTAGCAGAGGCGACTGCGGAGGCACGGAGGACACTCACATCGTAATCCTTCTTTTCTTGCTCGGCGCGCTCCTTGTCCCGTGCGGCCTGCTCAGCGTACGGCTACACAAGGAGTTAGCTCAGGCGCACACGACGTCGCTCCACAGCGCCCACCTTCTTCTCCTCGTCATCGAGCTCCTTCCACTTTGTGCCGAGGAGCTTGCCAATCTCGCCTGGAATGCGTGTCAGCGGACGGACAACACGGCGCACAGCATATATGGCGCACCGAAGCTGGCGTCAGGGTTCTCGGCCTTCACACGCTCCCGCCAGTCCTGGCTGAAGAACATGTACGCGGAAAGGGCACGCTTGGGCGCATTTTTGTCCTTCTTGGCCTTGCCGCGGGCAGGGGCCTTCTCCTTGGGGGCGGCCTTGCGCTGTGGGAGGTGCGTTAGCATGAGGTGCACATAGACGCAGGAGGGTCGGGCGACAGCGACAGAGCGCGAAAACACATGCGCATATAGTCGGACCTATGGCAAAAAGCGAACCACGAAAGCAAAAAGCTAGCCAAAGGCGACGCACGGCACGCCGTCCCTGCACCAGCACGACTACACTGCCCGTCGCAGCGAAGGAGGCCCTCGAGACTACCCGCGCTAGGCGAGAGCCGGATCTACAGTAGGACGCTGAAACACGACTGCAGGGGCCAACGATGACCAACGCATAGCACGCCGACTTCGCAGAGTGCGACAGTGCAGCTGGCCTTCGCGTGGTGGGACCAGAAAGCATCGAGTTCGAGTTCAACATGGCCCGCGCTTATCGGCGAATCCAGGGGGAAAGCAGTCGTAATCGATGTTGAAGGCGAGTGCAGGGGCCATGGTGGCCTCGCAGAACACGCAAGAGGGCGTCGAAAGGGGGGCAGGAACTCGCGGAGGCGAAAAGAGCACGATAAGGGCGCATACACTCACCCTAGAGGACTTGGTAGCTTCCTTGGGCATCTGGAACGACGAACACGGCGTCAGCACAGCATTCAACACGTCTTGGAACCCGCGCAGCGACGCAGAGGAAGTGGGAAACGCGTCCGACACGACCGCCGACGGACGCGTCTAGGCGCGTCTGCCCCGCACGCGCCCAACACTGTGCGGGGCGCAGCGGTCGACGACGGCGGAGGCGGCGGCGACGACCCTGTCGCCAGCAGAACGGACGTACATACCTCTGAAGAATATACGAGTGTGTGGTTGTGGGCGGATGAGCGAGGGAGAGGCGAGAAATGGAGGAGGGCAGCGCAGGCTGGCTGGCAGAGGCAAGGCTTTGGCTGGCAGTGGGCTCGCACTGAGAGGGCAACGGCTGTTGGGCGCGGCTTTTGCTGGCTGGTGAGAATCGCTGCCCCGTCAACTGCTGACGTAATCAGACGCCCGCATCACGTGCCATTTCCTCCACGCACGGGCCCTCGCCGCGTCCCCTCCGCCAATCCGCCGATCCTCTTCAAACAGAAACCGTTGCTGTTTCAGCTGCTCTTTGCGCCCGCGAACATCCCAGCTGTCCCTGCTGCCCCGCCGCTGCCATCCTTTGCTCCCTGAAGGCAGTCCAATCTGAGTTCCCAGGTGCAGGCCCTGCAGTCACTACGGAGAAATATCGTACATACCGACCGCTCCAGTACCCTGAGGGTAAGCGTCGTGGCGTCCCGAGAAGGCCATGATGACCTGTGCTATCGGCAGTGTCTGCACCCGGAGCCAGTGCTGGTCTTCCTTGCACCGAGATTGCGGGCCAGGATCCCGCCATGTCGCCAGGGACATTCTACCCGCACCGGGGAATGTTCAAACTCCGCTAGACGCCCGCCGAACGTCGGTGGGCGGTGGGCGGTACTTGGTGTCCGTTGAGTGGTGACCGTTGAGTGGTGACCGTTGAGTGGTGACCTGTGTATGGTGGGTGGTGGGTGGTGGTAGATGGAGTATAATTACACCGGGGAATGTACACCACACACCGTGGAAAGTCAATGCTCACCGGTGAAGATGCATGGTGACCTACGGAGGCTGAGCTTGTGACACATTGTGACACAGTCACACCGGCCTTGCAACAAGTGTTGCCTGTGCACGCACCCGAGCAGAATTTTTGGAGGCACACCAGGATTGTTTCATGGAGCATTTTCTTGGGGCAATCTACTGGTGAACTCGTGATATTTGTACAAAAATCGTAATACAGAGCTTTTAATCGTTCTTCCCAAAAAGGAAATCACCTTATGTTGTAGGATGGCTTTCTCTTCTCCTTATGTTGAATGCTGAAGGGCTGCAAGACAAGGGGAGCGTGCTCCAGGAGCTCGGGGGGGATTTGGGAAGGTATTGGGCTAGAAGAGAGCACAGCGGAGGAGGAGCCTGCCGTGGGAACTACAGCCGGGCCTGGTTCCGGAAGTGGTGAAGGCGGGCGGTGGAACAAGCGCTCTTGGATCGCAGGCGACATATGATGCGCCAGTGCGTCCTGGGTGTAGCCCAGCGCTAGGAGGCGGCGCAGTGCCTTGGCAACGGCGTCTTCGGCAACGAGGAGCTCCCGGTGCGCAATGGCTTCATAATTTGCATGTGCCGGGCTTGGGACAGACGCCGGTGCAGCAGCAGGGCTAGGAACCGCCCGTGCATCGTCGTCGTCATAGGACAGGCTCTGATGGAGAGAGGCAGGATGGGAAGGTTCCAGAGGCGGGAGAAAAAGCGCAGCAGGAGGCTCAGGGCTACGAGGAGACAGGCCGGAGATGTCGAAACCCAGATCATCAAGAAGCATGGCGTCTTCTTCCTCATAGGAGTCATCCCAGACTTCTTGGTCTGCCGGCAGCTCTGGCGACAGATGGAAGCTCCAAGAGACCGGCGGAGATGGAGACGGAGATGGAGACGGAGATGGCAGTGAGTTGTCTGCGCGCTCGAGCGCGGTTGCCTGAGATCCATCGGCACGGAGAACAAAGCCCGAAGGAACAGCCACAGAGGCGTCCACTCGGAACGCGTGATCAGTGTCATCAGCATCCTCGGCAGAATTCTGGTCGAGAGCACTGTCGTCGTCGTCAGAGTGGAGACTAGGGCTAGACAGGCGGTAGTCCGGAGAATCATTGTAGTCAGAGGCATGGTCGACCTCTGGGTTGTCAGGAGGGCTCGCACCAAGAGGGGGTGTTTGGTAAGCATGGCCAAAATTGACCTGCAAGGAGATCTTGTAGCGCTCGTATTGCCACCTGTCCCGATGCTCTTCAAGAATGCGAGGGGTAACATCTTGGACTAGCTTCATGATGTACATGTCTGCGCGAGGGAGGCGGCCGGATGTGAGGTACGGGTTGAAATATTTGCGCTTGATGCGCCCATTCAACGACTCCAGATGGTTTGTTGTGCGCGGGACTTGCTTCGGCGTGAGTTGCAGGCGCTCCGCAGCTGCGATGGGCCCTGCCGCAGACCACATGCGCCAGTAGGGCTCATTCCGGAGGTAGCCGCCAAGATATCCGAGGAAGCTTGTTTGCGAGTGAGCTCATCGGAGGCGTCGGCTTTGATGCGATAATGAATGACTTGGACGTTATACTGGGTGATGGCATCCCGGTAGTCTGTCACCTTGTTGATGAGGTCGTAGAGGAGGTGCGAGAGCTCGGAGCGAATATCTTGGCGCGGATCTCCCTTGGGAACAATGCGGAGGTGTTTGTTAAGTGCAGCACGCCAAGACTGCCAGGTATGGAATGAGCAAAGGAGCAGGGTGACGCGTGGGAATGCCGCGGATCTCCCTTGGGAACAATGCGGAGGTGTTTGTTAAGTGCAGCACGCCAAGACTGCCAGGTATGGAATGAGCAAAGGAGCAGGGTGACGCGTGGGAATGCCGCGCTGATAGCAGTCTGCTCCCGGGAGTCATTGTCGGTGTTGGCGACGACGATCTCGAACTCTTCTCCGGCAGCATTGCGGCCGAGCGCCTCTTTGAAGCGCTGAACGCCGGCAGTGAGCACTGCGCCGTCATAGCTAGCATGGACGCGGATGTGGTCCTCTTTAGCAGAAAAAAAGTACCATGCAACCGGGATGCCGTGGTTGCAATCATCGATGACGAGGAGGATGAACAGAAGAAGGCGTGCGGAGCATACACCAAAGGTGCCGTTCCATGATCAGCTGGCGCTTGTGCCCGAACTTCCATGCCATCTCCCGCTGCTGTGGTGTGGATAAAAGCAGCATGAAGCGGTCGTTCTCGCCAGGCACATGCGGCTGATAATGGATTAGCGCTTCAGTGAGCGCAGGGATGGGCGGCATGGGGTTTTCCGTGCGGAACCACTTGTCAAGGTTGTCTTCGGGCCGTGTGCGCTGCATCATGCCGTTCTCACGACGGTATGACCGGTAGAGCGAGGTCGAGTCCTGGGAAGTCAGGATGTACCGATGATTCACATTGTCCACGGCATCCTGCCAGCGGGAGCGGGAGAATGTGCGGCATTCGATCTGGATCTGGGTGAGAGGAATGTGCCGGCGAACGAGATCCAGGGCGAAATCACGAAGCTCGGGGTGCAGCGGGATCCGTGGAGGCAGATCCATGGTGCTTTCGGCGGTGCAGGACTCGGCGTGCGTCAAGATCCCGGAGATCTCGTCTATGGCCAGTAGGCACGAGTCTTTGACGCTTCCTGAGTAATAATTAGCCCTGAAGCAATCATGTCATTTGGACGCGACATACCGCTCTCGTGCGTGCTCACAACTCTAATCCAGCACATGCATCCCGCCTTCTTCCACCCCACAAGGCGCTTCTTGGATGGGCGGAACCCGGACTCGTTGTTGATTGAGCATGCACATTGGTAGATCCGGGTCCACCGCCACACCGTCTCCGGGTCTCCTGAAGCATTTTTCCTTGTGGTATTGATGCTGCTGTGGGTACTGTACTGTATAGACAGCTTCGAGTTCACGTCCCTCAAGCTAAACCCAGGGACATGGACCCTGAGTTCCTCGAGGGTGTCGAAGGCGGCGTCTGATCATCAGGTGGCCATAAGCCGCCGCACAGCCTCCGAAACGTGGGTATATGCGTACCTTGATCTTCGGGGGTGTACTCATACCGCCGGCCATCTGCTCCCACTGCGGCAATGTGATCCGCAACTGCTCTGCGCTCCTCCTCCGACAGGCGCAGATGGCGGGGTACTGCTTCTGCCTTGCTTGGCGGCGACTTCCGCATCTGGCGGAAGACAGACCATGGCACCGGCATAGCAGCCACAGGAGAGGGCAAAAGAGGCTTATATAGGAATATGAGGCACGACGTAGAACTAGGGAAGGGTATGGGTGCTCATGGACGCGACGTCCGCCCCGAGGGCGACCGACGTCGGGAGGGCGTCTATATTCAATCTCCGACTGAATATTCCCTGGTGCGAGTAGTAATTCCTGTCGCCAGTGTCAACGTGAAGGCCCCGCACATGCCGCACCGAGAGCCATAGAGTGTCGTCGACGATCGCTGGCAGGCCTGCACCGCGGACGTGGCGAGTCGAGGGTCGTCGTGGTTCGCAGCAAGTCGCTGCCCAGGGGGCATGGTCGGACTTCGGGCGCCGAGCCCGGATCGCATGCGCAGTGACCCGAGGTGGCTTTGGCAGCTCCTGTACAAGTCGTGAGCCATTCGACTCGGTATACTTGACCACTATGAATATACTTTCCATGTCAGAGTACCGACTGACATGAATGGAACAGGACTTCACTGCTCAGACTATTTCGCAGGCGTAACACTATCTATACCACTTCAGGACAAATATTCAACGGTACCGTCGTCGCGAACGCCTGCCATAGACACTACAGGCGACAGACGACTCATATCTTCCCATTGAACTGCATACATCCGACCCGCCCATTTCTTCGGCAGTCGCCCCTCACGACAACATCTCTACGCTGCCTAGCATCTCCATAAGCGATACCACACTGAGGCCATTCGCAAACGCATGGAAGATTTATTGCAACAACTTAGACTACTCACTGCGTCTGTTGAAAAATATTCTCTGCGTGGATACGCAATGCTTCGCTATTGAGTTTGTGTGAATCGGATCGTAGCTTAGGTGTCCTGCGTGAACATGTGCCAGGTTACTGACCCTCGGGCGCGTCTGTGGCAGAGGTGCAGACACGCAAACCACATCAAGGCGCGCGTTATGAAACCTTCGTGGTATATGAAATCGCCTGGTCTGCTACTTAATCGATTGGCTGCGCGTCAGACTCTCCCAGGCCTACGACCTAGAATACGAATGATTTTGTTGGCTACCTATACTACGGTCAGTATCCTATCACCCTGTGCAACGAGGGCTCATTGTCGAGGACCTTGGTCACTCCCTCGACGTGGACCACTGCCATGAACGCCCTCACTTTCCCGTGTACCTTCTCTTCTCCTTTCGCTTTCAGGCGCACCTTGACGTCGAAGGAACCACCGGACCGTAGGCAGGCGATCTAGGAGGCTCTTGAGAAAGGTGCGCCAGGTGTTGCACTGTACTCTGCTGCAGATATCATGCGTACATTGGCAGGCGGGCCTGCCGTGCTGCAGGGTTCGAGGTCAAGAGCGCAATATACACGGGCAACCTCAGGAATAATGCATCACATGGCGAGTGTGGCACGGCGTCCAAGACCGCTGCTGGCGATGCGCGGGACGCGGAAGCCTGGTCCTCACACGGTACGTTCATTTCTCACTCTCGTCGGCGCAGCGGCACTAACCCACCCCTTTGCAGCACACACACCTGCGCTTGCTCCAGCTGCAGCTGTCGGGGGAACAAAGATCACTGCGCCGGTGGGCAGCCTCCCGCGCGTCGCGCTGGTGTACAGTCACGGCAGCCTTAACCACGGCAGGCCAAGCCAAGCCAAGCCCAGCTCCAGACGCAGCCGCCTAGCACACGCTCACACACCTCTTCATCGTGCTCGCCAGCCTCGCGTCTGCGTGCGCCCAGCGCAGCGATGGCGCCGCCCACTTCGCCGCAGCTCCTTGCTCTCGGCAGCGCGATGAAGGACTCGGATGAAAAGGATAGGACGGAGCGCGAGGCAAGCTTCAGTATTGATTGTACAAGTTTTCTCTCACACCTAGTTTGCAGGTTTCCTGCGTCAGAATGTGACTTTCGCGCTCTACAGAAGCCCAGCCAGACGAGCTGGGGTACTGTCGTGGAGGACGTCGCCGTAGACTCACGTGTAACGGTTACGCCGTTACCTCTAGCACGAGGCTAGAGCCGAACCCGCTCGCGCGTGCCTGCTCAAGGCGGCGCGCGAGCGTTAACCTCGCGGGCTCGCGCCCATGGTCATTGTAGCACGCACCACGGTCACTCTAGCACACAACGGTCTCTCTAGCATACTCATGGGCACTCTAGCACGCCTTCGGGCCTTTCGGACTTATCTTTACGGTCTCGGCTTCGTCTCTGTAGTTTTGCCTCCACCCTGCTACAGGGTCCTTCCTTTTTCGGACATAGGTGTTCCTGACTCGCGATTCTCGTTCCTCACTTATACTGGCCTGTGCCGTCCTGTATCCCTCGTCGAACCAACCCCGTGTCGCTCCCCTCCACGTCCTATCTTTTCCTATTAATCCATCCGCTACTTCTTGCTCGCTCGTACTCGACGTCCGCCCCCTCTCGTCTTGACTCGCGTGGAGCTACCCGTCACAGTTTGGTTCGACCACCCCTCGGACTCGGCCCCTCGTCGTCGTCCGGTTTCGTCCGCTCGACTTTCCGGTACTGTCCTCGCCTTCCCTTTCGTTTCTTTACCTTTCCCTTCGCTTTTTCGACCCCTACCTCTTTCTACTAACCTTTTCGTCACTATGGACGACCTAGACCTCGACCCCAACGACCCATGGGTGGAACAGGCCCTCAACGAGGCCGGGCACGCATTCCCACAGCCTCCGGCGGCCGATCCCGCCCACGGAGCTCCACCCGGCGTACCTCCCGCTGGCTCCTTTGCAGACCCTGAGGCCGAGCGCCAGGCCATCTGGTCCAGTCTGCAGGATGTTGGGCTCCGTGTTTCGTCGTTCGAGGCGGCGCAGGAGCGCATGATGGCGTCGCTCAACGCGATGACTGCAGCCCTGCGTGCCCGAGCCCATCCACCACCTCAAGCACCGCCGCCACCGCCGCCACCGGCACCAGCGCCTGCGCACGCCGACCCGCGCGGTGTCCCTCGCTTCAAGGAGCCCGCCGTTTTCGATGGTCACGCCTCGAACGTCGAGTCCTGGCTCGACGACGTCTCCAACGCAGTCCATCTGCAGCGGGCGTCGTTGGTCAACGACTACGATAGGGCGATCTACATCGCCGGCTACTTGAAGCAGGGCTCGCCGAAGTCGTGGTTCAACGGCATCAAGGCCGCCAACCCCGACCTCCTCTACAACTTCGCCGCTCTCCTCGACGACTTCCGCCAGCACTTCGGCGACACCAACGTGTCCGCCACCGCGCTGCGGAAGCCAGCCGTCCATGTAGCGTTTTTGTAAAAGCAGCTAGTATAGTAGTAAGTCGTTTTGCAAAAAACGCTACCAGGGGTATGTGGGCCAAAAGGGGAGGGACTTCTTTTTAAAAAGGCATATGTTTTTCCGGGGTCATATGTCAGAAAACCAAAGTTGTAGAGAACATAGAAAATATCATATCTCTCATTGACAGGGACCCCTCCCGATCAAAACTGAGCCCGCTATTCGCAAAATACCCGCCGGGAGCCGGCGATGAAAGCATTTGGCGCCCTAGCGCCACCAAGCTGGGCACCTGCCCAAAACGGAAATAAGCGCCATAAGTGAGAATTTGGCTGGCAGGGGTATTCCTGCTGCTCCCCTGCTCCCTCCAGGGCCAGGAGCATGGGGCAAAGTGGTAGATACCGTAGCTAGAAGGTATTGTAGTACTAACCCTCATCTGTGGGGGTTCCCCAGGGTATGCAAATATATTACGGAATTAACTGGAATTTCAACAAATTTCAAATGTGTGCACTGGGGCACCCTTGGGCCTTCAATGGGGTGTGGGCACGGTACAGTGCGTCGTATAGGTACTATGGCATGGGGCACACCCATATGGAGAGTCCCAGGGCGGTCCTACGGCCCAGCAATATCCTGGAAATTATCCTCGAATTTCGTGGAATTAATGCGCCAGGGACAGGGGCTTCCATACCTTCCTCATCGCGTCCCTGACGCGTCGGACGCGTCGTTTACGTGTCATTGGTATGTAGCAGCATGGGAAAAGTGTTGAGACGCGTGTAACACGTAGGGGAATCTATACAGGGGGTCAAAACCCTCCAAAATCGCGTTCAGGGGGCATTCCCCAGGCTCCTGCAGCTTCCACAGCGGTCCAATCTTACTGGGGATGCGTCAGAATGTGTGTTGGAGCTGTATGACACTATATCCAACGTCGCGGAGCTGTAGGATAGCGGGAACATAATGTTCCTGGCTCTTGAATGCGCATTTTTGGGCACTTTGGGCCTAAAACACCATATATGCAGGTACCCAGAAGGATCCACACAGTATTGGAGCGATTCCTGCTACATACAGGGTCTAATGATATGTACTTACATGTTTGAGATATCCGGACCTGTCCTCCTATCCTACAGCAGCCAGGCACATACCTGCTTTCACTTTGGTGTTCTGAAGTGCCCAGAAGCAAACCAAAGGCCACTTTTCGCTTTTGCAGGTATGTACCTCCACCATTTCTCCACCGATTCACCTGCAAATGTGTACTCCCCCGTTTTCATAGGCTGCAAATCGATCTGAGATACAGCGCCCGCGCCATTCCCAACGGTTGCGCTGCGATCTGGGCGATTTCGTCGAAATCAGCCAAAAAGCGCCCGTGGGAAACGACCAGATCTGGAGGATCGCATGGGAACGGAGGCGGGGGATGCAAAAGCGAGTATACTGGGCAGTTCCTACACCTTATGCGATGAGAATCCAGGTGTTTGCTCTACGATATTCACACTTTTTTTCGGCAGATCCTCGCAGGTCCCCTACCACTTCCCTGCCACCCCTAGGCCCCCAAAGCTCTCGTCTAGCTCCTGTAAGGGTTACATAACCCTTTGGCATAGCTGAAAAGGGTTCAGAACCGCTGGAAAAGGTTGCAGGCCGCTTCCAGGCCCAGAAAAATCGAAATCAAATATAATCAATCATTTATTATATTCCACAGCGGTTCAATTGGGTCCCTGTCTTCCCCCTATACTATACATACATAGGAAACAGTAATCTACATAGTGTAGAGGCCCCAGGAAGCCAGGGGAGCGAGGGGAAGCAGCAGAAATGGCCCCCAGAAGCGAAATTGATGCCCATGACCGCATTGGGCGCTTCCCGGACAGGTACCCGGCTGGCCCGGTCAGGGTCTCCTTTGTGGCGCTGATGCGCTGATGGCGGCACCGGGAGGCCGCACTAAAGCCGCAAAGACTCGGCTCCCCGCCGTTCTTTTGTGAATAACTCCTCCCCTGTCCATTTTTGGGCTGTCTCCTTTTGGAATATGTCTTTCCGTTAAGCTGCGCAGCTTTCCAGACAGTTTCAAAAATAGGCGCCCGAAACAGTCCCTTTTAAAAACATACCCCTGAAAATGCCCGGAAAATGCGTTATATTGCCAACTAGGGCTTGTAGCGTTTTTTGCTAAACGATTTATTAGTATAGTAGGGACGTTTTATAAAAGAGCTACATGGTCTGGTGCGGAAGCTCAAGGCTCTTCGTCAGACCGGGTCCTGCCACGCGTACCTTTCGAGGTCGCGCGAGCTCCACAAGGACCTGGTCCTCAACGACACGACGAAGATCGACTACTTTTACAGTGGTCTCAAGGAGGACCTCAAGGACCTCCTCGTCGGTAAGCTCCGTCCTACTTCTTTTGACGCATTCGCTCGGCTCTGTACCGAGCTCGACGACCGGCTTCACGAGCGTGAGCTCGAGAAGAAGGAGTCCTCCAAGGGCTCCTCTTCGAGCCGCTCCGACTCGAAGCCTCGTCCGCGTCCCGCTGCGTACCCTGCGGCGCACGCTGCTGCTCCTGCCGTCGCTTCGTCGTCCTCTCAGGTCGTGCCCATGGAGATCGACGCTGTCAAGCGTGGTCCCTTGTCCGCCGCCGAGAAGGATCGTCGTCGCCGCGAGGGCCTCTGCCTGTACTGCGGGCAGGGCAAGCACATGATCGCGGACTGCCCTAACATGTCCGCGGCTGCGAAGGCCACCTTTGCGGCCAAGCAGAAGGCTTCTCCTTCGGGAAAAGCCTAACCGGTCGCCCTTCCCAGGTCCCTGGGCTTCCGGTTAACGACGGGACCCGTTCTTCACCACCGGCCGTGAAGCCCACGCACGTCCGTTCTACTGACGGGCGTTATATACCCGCACCTTCCGCTTATCCGCCGCCTTCGTATTCTTTTGCGGCGGAGACGTTCTTCAACTCTCCCGACCATTTCTTTATCAACGTTACGTTACATTTCCCTAACAGAAAACCCGTCCGCACTTTCGCGCTCATTGACTCGGGTGCCTCGGGATCTTGTATCTCCGAGGCGTTTGCCCGTCGTCACTCGTTACCCCGCCGTCTTAAGGACGTGCCTACTCCGGTCACCGCCGTTGACGATCGCCCGATCGCTTCGGGTCTGGTGATCCACGACGTTGTCACTCAACTGACCGTCGACAAGCACTCCGAGGTTATCAGCCTCGGAGTCGTCTCCGTCTCCTACCCTATCATTCTAGGTCTCGATTGGCTTCGACGCCACAACCCGGTCATCGACTGGGAGACGATCGACCTCTCCCTGTCGTGCTGCAACCTCACTCGCTCGACTCGCATCACCGTCCCGGGCAAAGGCTTCGGTCTTCCTCGCCCTTTCGCCTCGCTCAACTCATTCACCTCCGTCGGTCTAGGCTTCGGTCTTAACGGCGGTAGTGTCGAGTCTCGCCTCGCCACATCACCCGCACCTACGCCACACGAGCGCTCGGCCAGCGCCTCGACTCCTTCGCCTCCACCAACTCCTTGCTCCCCGTTTTTGTCCTTGTTCCTCGCATGGAATGGCTTCGGTCGCTCCGCTGCGCAGGACTCGTCCTTCTCGACACCGCAGACCAGTCCTCCGGACATCGCGGTCGTCAACCCTCGGCGCTTTCTGAAGTATACCAAATCTACCCCGTATGCGCTGATTCGTTTCCATGCCACAGGTTCTCCGTCGTACAAGCTCGCGATGATGTCTGGCTCTACGCCGACGTCTGACTTGGATCTCGACGATCCCGAGCCCTCGACGTCGCCAGACGTCGAGGCCGACGTACTCGCGGACCTTCCGCCCAAGTACCACCCCTGGGCGTCGGTCTTCTCCCCAGTCGATGTTGATCAGCTGCCGCCGCACCGGCCGTACGACATCAGCATTGAGCTGGAGGACGGTAAGTCCCCTCCGTTTGGTACCATGTATCGCCTCTCTCCCGAGGAGCGCACTGCTCTGGCGGAGTACATCGAGTCGAACCTCAAGAAGGGGTTCATTCGTCGCTCGACGTCCTCCGCCGCTGCGCCTATTCTCTTCGTGCGGAAGAAGACCGGAGGTTTACGCCTCTGCGTCGACTACCGTGGCTTGAACGCCATTTCGAAGAAGAATCGTTACCCGCTTCCGCTCATTGACGATCTCCTTGACCGCGTACAAGGCTGTTCCCGCTTCTCCGTCATTGACTTGAAGAACGCCTTTAATCTTGTACGCGTCAAGGAGGGAGACGAGTGGAAGACCGCTTTTCGCACGCCGTTGGGCCTCTACGAGTACCTCGTCATGCCTTTTGGTCTCTCGAATGCCCCGGCGACTTTTCAGGCTTTCATCCAGGACACGCTTCGAGACTACCTCGACGTGTTCTGCGTCGTCTACCTCGACGACATTCTTATCTTTTCGCGTACCCAGGAAGAGCACGATCAGCATGTTATGAAAGTGCTCGACCGCCTGAAGTCGGCTCAACTCTACGCTAACGCGGAGAAGTGCGAGTTTGACCGCTCGGAAGTCACTTACTTGGGCTATCTACTCGGTGCTGACGGCATTCGGATGGATCCCAAGAAGCTTGACACGGTCGCTTCTTGGCCCGAGCCGCAGAACGTCAAGGACGTCCAGTCCTTCCTCGGCTTCACCAACTTCTACCGTCGCTTCGTCGACAACTACGCCCGCATTGTGTTGCCCTTGAACACGCTTACGCGGAAAGATACTCCCTTCTCCTTTTCGTCCGCCTGCCGCGATGCGTTTAACGCGTTGAAAAAGGCTCTTCTTTCGTACCCCGTTCTTCGTCACTTCGACGCCGCGCGCCCGTGTACGCTTTGTACCGACGCGTCGGACTTTGCGATCTCAGGCGTGCTTCAGCAGCCTGACGATCTCGGCCTCCTTCACCCCGTCGGTTATTATTCGCGCAAGCTCACGCCTGCGGAGATTAACTACGAGGTGTACGACAAGGAGCTGCTCGCTGTCGTCGAGTCTTTCCGCGACATGCGCGCATGGCTCCATGGCTCGACGCCACCCGTTTCGGTCATCTCTGACCACAAGAACCTCGAATATTTCATGTCTTCTCGCGTTCTTAATCGTCGCCAGGCTCGCTGGTCGATGTTTCTTTCCGAGTTTAACTTCCACCTTGTTTGGGGCCCTGGGCTCAAAAACGTCGCTGATCCTCCCTCTCGACGGCCGGACTTCGCGCCTCGAAAGGGGGATGACGTCCTCGAAGAGCAACGTCAGACTCTTCTGACCCCCGAACACACTAAATTACGATTTCTGAATTTATGAAGAAACGTTTATATTACACCCCCGGCCCTACGGGCAGATTTTGACCTCGTGGACTCCGTCACGAAAAACGAGTGCAAAACCGTGGGAACCTTTTTTGTATGCCCCATTAGTTGAGCCCATCAAAATGGGGTTAGGGTTCAATACAATCCTTGTAGTCAAACTTGGGCGATTTGTTTAGGTCTGTGCTCTTGGTAAAATTACCTCAGCAGTGAGACGTAGGTACTTCGGTACGTATACTACCCTTGCGTTCTCTCCGTTCTCTAACCGCCCGTCATTTGCGTCCTCACCGTCGTCGTCGACATTGGAGTTCATTGGGCGCTTACTCAATCCAGGTCGCTGACCTTGGTTAACACATCACAGCACATTGCATTTTCTGATGACGTAGCGTGTAGTAGGAGCTTCCAGCTACCAGAATATGTTGGAAATATGTCTGGAATAATTGTCGTTCGAGTAGAAACAAGCAGTGAGCTCGGTAGTCTAAGGCGCTTAACGTCGAAGAACGACCTCGCGTCGTGTTGCGCAGTGCTTCTTCAAAGCTTCAAGCTCAAGCTTCATCCCTGCCACACACATTAACAGCTTTCTCCTCTCTCTCCCTTCAAAGATGCCTGCGAACTGGCGTCACTGCTATTCACATTGACCACTTGTACCTACCAATGCCGCGCTCAGGAGACAAGGCCTTGCATCCCCTCCCTCGCCGACCGGCTCGAGCAAGATGTTGAGGAAAAGGAAACCGCGGTCTGGGGCCTCGGGAGCCATCCCACCGCTGCCTGAGAGCTCGGTACGTCCCCTAGCTTCTCGCCGCGAACGCTCACCCTGAATGTAACTTCCGCGTTCAACCAGTTGCCATCGCGCTCGACGCCCCCGCTTCGAAGACAAGGGACAAGTAATCCTGACCCGCTGTCAGGGTCGGGCGGGCCCTCTGGGACGAATCCGCTGAGTGCTGCTGCGTCACCGCCCGCCTCTGGGCCTTCGTCGGCGGCGAGTGGTGCGTCAGGGTCGTCTCAAGGAGATACGTGAGTGCTGCTTCTTGACGCACGCGTGCGACGACTCTGAGCGTAGCGCATTAGCTCGCCGTCGTCACAGAGTAGTCAGAGCCAGTCGCAGTCGAGCCAGAGCCAGTCGAGCCAGTCGAGCCACTCGACTTCCGACACCACCTCCCAGACGTCATCGACTACCTCAGCCTCAACTTCGACCACTACGACCACTACCTCGAGTACAACTGCGAGCTCTGCATCCGCATCAAACTCGGCATCTTCTGCGTCCTCCAGCAGTACGTCGGCCCCAAGTTCTACGAGTTCGCAGGGTAGCGGCCCGTCATCGTCGAGCGCGTCCACTCCGACTCCCTCTCCAACTAGCTCAAATACCCCTAACAACGATGCTGTCTCTGGCAGTAGCTCGGGCGGAATCTTCACGACTATTCATTCAACGGTGACGACGGATATTAATGGCCAGCCCACCACAGTACGTGATTCTATCCTCCGCGCGTGGCAGCTCGCTGATTCCCTGCGCTAGTTTACTACTGCTATTCCCACGACTTTGCCATACCCATCATCGTCGGGCTCGGGAAGCTCGAATCGCGCTATAATCACCGGCAGCGCCATCGGCGGGACCGTGTTCGTAATAATTGTCGTCGCCCTCGTAATATTCCTGCAGCGCTCCGACAGGATCCGGATGAACTACAAGAAGCTGCGCGTGTTTGGGAAGGGCCGGCGTAGCATGCTCGAGGACGAAGACGAAGACAACTGGCTCGGCGCGCCTGGGATCGGTACGACGACGCAGTACCGCGACTACCCCGCGTCCGTCGCGTCTTCCGCGCAGCAACCCTTCGTCATGCACAATCGCGGCGCATCGGCCGCCTCGCGACTGCCCTCGAACCCGACGACGCCGATGCAGGAGTTCCAAGCACCGCCCCCCCAGCCGACTTCGTCCTATCTCATGGGCATGCGCGCGGCGTCTTCGGGTAGCATCTTCCACGAGGCTGTCTGGCCACCGCCAAGCGAGGACAGCCGCTTCGTCGACCCGCTTGTCGCAGGCTCGAGCCAGGTCGACCTCGGCCGCATTGTCCCCGACGTCATGGGCCCTAACCAGCAGACGCGCTCCGTCGCGTACGGCACGCCCGTCGTCGTCGGTGCTGCCGCCGTCCCAATTCACGGCCGCACACCCTCGGCGGCGGGCCTCCTCTCGTACGCGTCCGGCCCGGCGAGCCCCACCGCGACAACCGTGACGCACCAGATGTCGCAGACGGCGTACACGACGCAGACGACGCCGTCGCACGGCCCGAAGCCGTCGCACTCGCTCAAGCGGTCGTGGGACCGCGCGAAGAACCAGCCGGTCGACGAGTCGCTGTACGCGCTCGACGCCGTCGCGGAGCCGGCCAGCGACGACTTCGACCGGGCGGGCACGGGCTCGCCGGTGCCGCTCGAGCCGCAGGGGACGCGGCTGTTCATCCGGAACGCGGAGCCGCTGTCGCCGTCGACGCCGCCGACGGAGCTCGAGGGTTTCCCGCAGCACGCGAGACGGGACTCGACGAACGGCAGCCCGGGTGGCAGCCCGCGCTGGCTGGACAGGCAGGTCAGGAAGGATTAATTGGAACGGTGCTTCACACGTATGCTTTTCTTGCTCTCCAGGTTGGACGTTCGGACTCGACACATGCATAGACTCTTAATACACATTCATTATTCTATGGGCGGATTATACACAAGGGCTCGTCTGTCTGGATCTCGTGTTGTGTGCTGCTCGTCGCTTTGCTTCTACGCGCAATATTTATCTTGCGATCGTTTCGAGTGCTGCTTCTAGTTCTTCATGAGCACGAGCATGGAGGATCGGCCGTCCGCAAGGTAAGGGTCTATGGGATATCACTCGCACTTCATCCACACCACTCGCCTCCACTCCCGCTGCTCTGCCCTCGCACCCGGCACTGTCTCGCGCGGACTCGTCCCATCTTGTGTTGCTTGCAGAGCGTCCGCCCTCTCCACTCTTGCGCCACGCGTACCTCCCCCGTCCTGCGTCCGATGGCCTCGAAGCTCAGTGACAGCGCGCCGCTCGCGTGGGGATACGAAACGGCGCCGCTTTTGTTGCAGGCGCTGCAACCCCGCCTCTGGATTTCCCGTCTACACGCCAAGCACTCAAGCTGCCGCCTCGCGCTCTCGGATATGTATATGGCTGATCTCTGCGCAAACAGGCCTGAGGGGCTCCATTTTGGCTGTGGGATCATCAGAGGTGCGCAAACCGCGAAAATCTTCTTTGTTCACCTCTGAATTGTCATCTGTCAGGTCATCTGCTTGGCTGCAGACACTCGCAACGACCGCAGGATGAATATCTCATGCTCATTTGGGCCGCAAGTGCATGCCGAGGCCGACTTTCCGTTCCCTCAACATCTTGGCCGTCTCTCTGCCATCTGCCCCGCTTTCTGCGCCGCATCAAGCCTCAATTCCGCAGAGGCACCCGTTCAGCAGCGTCCCGGCAACAGCGGCCAGCGCGAAGCAGGGCGGAAGTCGGCCGCGAGAACCACCGAGATGCGCTGCGATGCGAGATGCTCTCATAACGCGAGGGGAGAAAGTTATGTGAGAGGCGTGCCCTGGACAAAAGGCGCATCGTGCCACGCACAAGACAACAGTCTCGCGCATGCAACGATCATCACCAAGCAATGGCCGGTGCGCCGCGTCGGGCTTCGTCGACGACCCATCCGCGAGAACACGGAATAAGATGTCGACATCGGCCGCGCAGGCAGGGCGGTGCATGGCGCTGCTGCTCCGCGACGTGTCGCGTTCCGGCGGGCGAGGTCTCGCGGTCATTCATGGTGAGCGGCCTTTGTCGTGCTTCCTGTCATTGTGTGCTGCCGGTGGTCGCGTGTAGCCGTGCAGGGCAGTTCGGATGGCACAGAGACCAAAGACGCAGCTGCCTGGCTTGCTGTTGCGCTGCGGCCTGGCGGGTTTTGACGTGCCGCAACGGATCACCACCTAGCGAGCGGTGAGCCGAACCAAGAGGAAGTATTCACCATCCACGCGGTCAGAATGCTGCGCACGCACGAGAAGAGTGCCCCCACGCACCTCGATCGCCCGTGAGGGCTGTGCATCATTGCTGAATGCCCCAAGGTGCGCTCTTTGCTTGATTCTCCAGCGCGCATTGCTGACTGCCTGCTGTCGCCGGACCTCGGCTTGCAGTGCACTCGATGGGTGCCACTGTCGGACGCTTGTAGGCTGCTCGACGGGCTGGCAGCGTCGTCCAGGCCGTCATCTTCGACGTGCGAGCGTCGGTCAACATTCTGGTAAGTGCTCGCTTACACTGGTGCGAGCGATCTTGACGTTCCGCAGCAAGATTGTGTCCAGCAATCAACGCCCGGGATCTGGCAAGACGTTCAGTGACGCACCCGGGGACGAGATGCGCAGGGACCAGGATCGCTTTGGCGTTGGCGCGCGGTCGGCTGCCTATTTGCAGCCATGGATTGTGCTGACCATCCGAAGTCCTCCCAGAGCATGGCGGCGGGCATCCTCGAGCCAGCAAGCAGTGTCGCTCATGTCACATGCACCGTGCGGTCCTTAGGTAGGTCTTCTGGGCTTGGAAACTTCCGTCAACGGGCCTGGCTGAGCCAAGCCACGTGCCCACTGGCCAGCAGCACACTGGAGGCATGGACAGGGTGGACGAGCGAGGTGAGCGGACGGCGGACATGGCGTGTGAGTATTTGTAGTTCTAGCAATGTGTACATAGCGTAGCTACATCTAAGTTGGCAATCTTACCTTTCACATGTCGTGGTTCGTGCATGCACCCTGCGCCGCATCTAGGGCTTTGCACGCACAACCTTGCGGGGCGCGCCGACGGCTGTAGCTGTGGGCTCGTCCTCGCACATCGTGCAAGGGCGGACTTACAGCCGTCATTCCACAGGTGACTGTTGCAGGGGGCTACGCAGGCCGCGAGGGTTTGTGCTCCAGACCGCCGTCGTCGAAACAGGCTGACCATGAACGGACGACTTCGCGACGCACGGAGCGTGCTGACAACCCACGTCAAAACGGAAGCAAAGGAAGGGTGTGTGGAGCATGACGCAATGGCCTGACCGAAAAGAAGAATTTTCTTCTTTTCGTCCAGGTCATTGCGTCACGCTGTGCGTTTTGTTCATTTGCTTCCGCCACTGCAGTGACTGCACACGTCCCGTACATGCGACGCGCTCGACGCGTTAGCGCTCAGTGCTCTTGCGTGCGAACTACGACGTTCGACAGACCGGAAACCACGGTACACGACGACGACTGACATACCTTGTTCGTAGGACTAGTGTTCGCGCCTCGCATCGCATAGCGACGGCACTGGTGACCCGCGCGGCGCAAACACTAGGCGATGCACGAGATGATTGGCCTGGCCAACAGCAGCGAGCCGCGCAGTCTGCAGGCCGCGCAGTGTTGAGACATCGAAGAAGCGTACCGAACGGCATCGAAATGAGGCTGTGCCCAGCCTCTAGGGACCAGCCCACCGAGAGAGCTATGTTGCTAGCCTGCTCGTGACAGCCCCAGGACAGGCTCGTCAGGCAGCGCTATTCTGTAGGAGAGGTATGTCGCCCTCTTCCTGCGCCATCCCGCTGACCTTTGTCGCTAGTCCCGCCGGACGATTGGCGCGGTCTCCCGAGTACCGCGACTGAGGCTTCGCCATCCAGCCTCGCTCGAAGTTCCGCACTCCACACAGCGAGGCTCACCCTGATCATTCGAGGCATGGCACGGACTCACAGGCGCTGTGGCTGGGTCTTCCGCTCTCGACACTGTCGTCACAGCGCGTACGAGCGTGCATTTTTGAACGCACCCCAAGCACCAGACGGGTCTGGGCCACCAGCGGTAGGCTCTGCACGGACGGTCCCCTTCACTTTTCTTCCGTCTCGCCGCAACTGACCTCAAGCCACCTATAGCACGCCCTTCCGGCTATTTGCCATTGCAACACTGCACTCACTGGCGGACCATCTACGACGCTCCACCGCATCAGTGCGAGAGCACGCCGTCTCGCCTTTGCGTCAGCCATGGTGGTGCGCTGGCAGCGCTTGCTACGGCAGCGCCGTGCCGCATTGACGGCTTAAACATCCTGCTCGTACGTGTCACCGTCGTCTGGTCTGTATTGCCCCGTTGAATCGCGTCCAGCGGCTCGCTCCGTCAACGAGCCGTCCACGGGCTCGAAGCAAAGCAACCTGTGTAGCTGTCTTTGAGGTCGCCATCGGGGCAGCGCAGACGAGAGCGCATGTGAAGACACCAGCAACGTGAGCGGCGGTTACGATGTCCACGACTGGCCGTACGCGCTCACGCCCGCGCCACGGCTTGTCGTGCACTGCGACATCTTCGCGTGCCTGTGCCGCATCAGTGACATTCGGGCAGACTAGAGTGCACAGCGCGTTGACAGCGCGTATTGTTCGACTCGGACAGAGTCGACGGCACGCTCGCGCGCTATGCTGCGATCTCCTGCGTGTGGGTTGAAACTTCCCATTGATACGTTCATACTCTGCGACTTGCTCAGTAAGCCCTTTATATTATTCCCCTCGTGCGATCCTTTACCTGATGTGGCTCACGTAGAGCTCTCCGCGGCCAGTGCAGCGCTGGCGATGCGCTCGACACCGCAGGCGTGCATGCCGCTGTCACATGGCAGTGCCCTGCCCCCGCCGTCTGGCTATTTGCAACACTGCGCAGCCGGTACGTCTCGAGCTGGGCGCTGGTGCCACGCCATGCTGACGTCCATGTTCGCTCACAGCGCGTGCATTGTGCACGATGGCCACGGCACGAGTGCTGCCGGCCGCGTCGACTGAGGCGCGGTGCCCGCTGTACCTCGGGTCCGCGTTGGCTCTCGTGCCATCCACGACACAGCCAAAATGGTTACCCGTCGCCAGTCTCCTACTGCGTCAGAACGGCATCGCCGTATAGTGCGCCTTCATTGTCTGCGCAGCGCAGCACGTCGCTGATTCTGCTACTAGCCGTTTACTGTCGATGACCGCGCCAATGTCGTTGAGGAGCGTGGCTACTGCCCACGGCCGTCCTATACTTTGGTGAGTACACTACTCGTCTTGCCGTACGTATCCGAGTCATCATTGACCTTCTCGCCGGCGCACGCGTCTCACACACTGCGGTGCAGCCAGTCAAGATGGCGGCGGTCCGGCCTCGTCGCTGTGCTGCGGCGCGGACGCGCAGCTTTCTAGTACGTACTTGTCCTTTTGTGCTGCTCGCCACAGATCGTTTATTCGCTTCAGCTCTCACCAAAGCGCGGCAATGTCCCCGGTAGTAGCTTCGGCCGCAGGCTCTTAAAGTTGCCTTGAGGCTGCAGTGCTGCGGCTCTCTTCGTCTCCGGTGCGTCTTCGGGCGGCGTTGCGGATCGTTGCTGACCACCTTTACAGCTTGTATTGTTGACCGTCATTCGTCGCCAGGTATGCTTGGTTGCCCATGGTTTGACATGCTCTGCGCTCCACAGCGGGAGTCCGGGGGTTTCTCGCAACTCGTCAACGCTTGCCGTGGCGGCTAGCGAATCCTCCGTGAGCCGTCTTGCATCGCCCTTTGTTGCCACCTGCCGGCGAAGCGCAGCGCGATGCGCTCGCCCGTGTTGCAGCTTGCCTCTTATGCCTGCTCAGCGTCGACAATGACGGCCGTCAGCCGCAGCGGCGCCGCTGACGCCCGGGTCGACGTGTGCATGTACTACACCGCGGCGCACGTCGCCGACCGCACGCAGCTGCTGCGCGAGCAGCCCGCGGCGAGCGCCACGGCCTCGCGGTCAAGGTGCGTCGCGCAATGCTCCGTCGAGCGCGCTATCTGACATGTTTGCAGACTCCGATGCGCTGCGGGCAGGACGAGCGCATGTTCTTCGACAACCGCGTGCACCTGACGCGCGGCAGGGCGAAACAGCCGCAGCGCGTCGCGAACCTCGAGTCCGACCTCGGGACCTTTGGGCACGTGCCCGGGGACCTCGCGGACGGCGTACAGTTCGACCGCATCGCGCTCAGCGGCACCACCGATCCCATCCAGGCCAAGGTAGGCGTGCACCTGGAGCCCTGCTGTACGCGACGCTGACGCCGCACAGCCGCTCTCGGCCGACGTCGCGCAGATCAAGACCTCAATGCCGCCGCCGAGGGCCACTAGTACATCACAAACAACAAGCTCAGCCTGCACACGGGCAACGGCGGTATCGACACCGCCATCACGCTCACGAACGCCGGCGAGCGGGCGACGACGCTCAACCTTGGCGCGAGCAGCGGCTAGGTCGCCCCCGCGCTCACGCTCCTCTCGACGTAGCAGGGCGGCTCAGGCGTTTTCTTCACCGTTGGCGCACAGACGTCGAACGGCGACGTGCACCTGCGCGTGCCGGAGGCGCCGCTCGACGCGGCGCTGCGGCTGCACGCCACGAGCGCGATCGGCGATGTCACCGCCGCGCTCCCGCGCACGTTCGAGGGCGCGTTCGTGCACGCGCAGAGCTTCCCTGCGCTCGCGGTGCGCTACGACGCGCGCACGGTCGCATGGGCGCGGTCGCGTATGGGGAAGGCGACGTGGGGCAAGCCTAGGCCCGGGAAGGTCGTGGGCGATGTGAAGCTCACGACGAGTATTGGGAATACGGAGTTAGTCGCTTGCTGCGCCCTGTGCAGTCCGGCTGTGCTATCGTGCCCGTCGGCCTTCCACGGTCATCGGCTCGCATTCTACGTCGCGCGAGCCGAGCAGCTGCGCGGCGTATTTCTGATCTTACAGGGCGCAGGCCAGTGCGCCTCACGGCGCGCAAAGGCTGTTGTGTCTGCTGTTCGCCCACTCGCAAGTCATGCACTGCGGCAAGCAATCTCTGAGATCGCAAGATGCTAACAGGCACGTCCTACGGCACGCAGCGGCTGCGCACTTACCGTTATATTCTTTGTAGGTGGCGCATGGCGGAAGGCACGGTATGAGACCGCAGGATGCCGTCGGGCGCGTCCAGTGGCACGTGTCGGCCCTGCACCTGTCTGTGTACCGCTCGCATATGGTGGGCAGACTGCAGGTCTACACTGATATACCATATTGCTAGATATCGCAGGACGCGACGGCGCATGTCATACGGCGTGCATCAGATTGGATTATGCGTGGGGCAGGGCGCGACACCTGCTGTGAGTCGTTGGCCCGCTTCTCTGACTTCGTGCGCCGCGCTGATCGAGCCGAGACGGACCAGGACCGCAGAATCGTGCGGGCGACATTTCTGCATATATACCATCATCTGGATCACCCCGTGCCAGCCGATGGCCGCCAGCTACGACTACAACAACTCTCTGCCCATTTGCGACAGAATAGCAGATTTCAAGTCATACTTACTAGCGTGACACCCCCCGAAGGTGGCAAATGCCTCTTGCCCGACGTGCAGAGCCTCTGCAGATGAATTGAATCGGTATGTGATCGCCCTTTTGTCCCTTGACCAAAGTCAGCACTGCTCAGTGCTGCGCGAGGAAGGACTCACTCCCTTCCGCGCTTCCTCTCAAGCCCACTCGCAGAAACTTGAACGCCGAGCCAAGACCCCTATTGCCACAGCTTGGCGACGACGGTGATCTGCGCGACGGCGAGAGGGCTTGCGGATTCGCACGGACCACCTCAAGGGCCGTCGAAATAGCAGCTTGAGACGCTTGCGCGCCGCCTAGAGCCACTTGTCAGCGCCGCCAGCGCCGCGCGAAGATGGCCGGCTCACCAGCCGCAACACCTTTCGACTACGCTTGCGGGAATGTCAGATCTTGAACTGGATCCCAGAGGCTTCCTGACAACGGGGACAGCCTTCCATACGGTGCACGGCGCGGCCTGACCGCGCTGCTGGGCAAAGCTCGAGGCATGCTGCCTTCTGCGGTCCGATACCCGACCACGCTAGCCTTTGCGCTCGCAAGCGCCAATGCCGGAGCTCCAGGTCCACCTTGCCGCTGTTGAAGACGTCGTTGGCAATGGATTTGGCAGCGCCATGGGGTAACGAACAATGGGCGCGGCGGCGCCGTCCAGGCCGGGGCAAGTGTGCAGCGGCCAATGGACGGCGGATTCGGGGATCCGTCGTAGATGGCGGGGACCGTGGACAGCGGTGTACGGATGGTATAGGACGGTTCGGCAGCATAATATGTTCTTGCAGTGAAGACTCAATGCACGTACAATGTCCGCGCACCGGCCAGACAGCCGGATTGCCAAACATCGAGCTGGTGCCCCGACTCACGGGGCTTTGGCTCTCCCATGCGCTCTGGGTCCCGACTTGCCGGTGTACTGCTGCGTAGACAACGAATATACAATTTACCTTTCATTTACCACTTTTGCATTTGTTTGCATGCTCAACGTCGTGTGCAAAGACTTGAGGCTGCTCAATGGCACCTGCAGCCAGGACCCCAGATACCCAAGACCGCTAGGCTTGGGTGCCGCTAACTTCACCGCTTCGACGCCGCCAGCTTGAGCCCATGGATCATCACATGCACAGGTGAGCTTTGACATTGATGCATCTTACAAATGAAGAAATCGTGCCCGCCGAGCAGAGCTTCGGCCCGTTTCCCACCTAGTTCCTTTTCGCTTCGACAGATTCTACACCCCCCACGACTTCGATTTCCGCTTTCACCACGCTCAACGTCGACAACTCCGTCCTCCTCGAACGCTTCAAGCAGGCGTTCAAGGACGATGTCGAGTGGC